>JASUUG010000026.1:0-179574 GCA_030449905.1 Luvunga scandens
AGTTGGTCCTGTGGCCTACAAACTGGAATTACCAACAAGGTCTCAAATCCACAATGTGTTTCATGCAAGTCTCCTAAAGAAATTGGTTGGACCCGCTCCCATGCAACTTTGGAACTACCCCCTGTATCAGAGGATACATCAACTATCCTGCCTCAGCCTGAATGTATCCTTGATAGGCATGTCATTCGTAAAGGAACTTATCGACCAAAAACAGAAATTCTTGTTAAGTGGGCTGGAGCCCCATGAGAGGATGCTACATGGGAAGACCAACAATGTTTCTTTTACCTAAAATTTCTCCTTGCGGACAAGGATCTTTTAAGGTGGGAGGAATGATATACGCATTCTATCACCTGCAATATATATTCTGCAGCATGCAATCTTAAGGAATGCTGAAATAAGACCGAGTCAGGAGTAGCTGTTAGTTGATCAACTTTGTGTCAATTGGTGGCTGATATTTAGTGATTATGTACTTGTTATTTTCCTTGTTTTTGCTTCTTAGTTCCTATTTGTAAGCAAAGCTCAGTTGTACTACAGGGTCTATAAATGGCCAAAGATCTTCATTAATGAGGGCAGCAAAGAAGTTACACAAACACAACTCCCTTCCCTTGACTTCTTCCTTCTCCTTATCTACTTCCAGTTCTTATCAAAATGGTCACGTATATATCAAGTTTTTAATAAAGAACATAAAGATTTTTTTTTAACTATAATATTATTAATACAGTAACTAAAAAGAATGACTTTAAAATATTTTTAATAAATACAAATATAATTTAAATATTTTAATTTATTTAGTAGACTAATAATATTATAACATTTAAATATATAAAATAATTTTAAAATGTAACTTACTATATTTATTTTAATAATTTATTTTTATTTACTACAAAAATTTTAAATGATATTAGAATTATTTTATATAATATTGAAAATAATTTAAATTTTACATATGTATTTAAATTTTATGTTTTTATTTATTGTAACATTTAAGATTGTAAAGGATTAAAATATTTTTTAAAATTTGAAATTATTTTAAAAAATATATATTGTTGCATTTATTTTAAGGAAAATTCTATAAATTATAAAATATTAGTGTCAATTTTTTTGAGTTAATAGAGGCAAAGGATATTAATAGTTAAAAAGAGGTCTCGGTGTCCTTTATTAAAAACTTGAGGATATACATGACCATTTCCCAAACCTTAGGAGTGCAAGTATTCTTTACCCTTAATTTATAAAAGTCTACAAAAGAGCAAAACGACTATTTCAAACACAAATGTTATTTTGTAACAAAAAAAAAAAAACAAATCAAATAGAAAGAATAGATGTTAATAGGTTAATTGACCAGCAAATTTTCTGAAAATATGTTTTTGGCACTTCGATGGTTCAACATGTCTCATATACAGCTCAAAGTTACAATTTCTCATCCAAATGGCAAAATTTTAATAGTGGCATATCAATTGAGATATAAACTATCTTAATTGAGAAAGCATGGTGTTACTCTTATATTCAAGCAATAATACTATACTTATTGATCATTTGAGATATTTAATTTGCATCTTCACTAACATGGCACTATCTGATGGATACAAGTAATATTTAGTTATTAAATCTTATCATTTCTCATCTAAATAGTAAAATTATATTTATTAGTCAGATCAGTTGAAATATAAATAAACTATATAAGTATCTTAATGAGTAAGCATAGCATAACTCATACGGGAGACTTTCCTGTATTAATGGTACTGCGAGTTTAAATATAAGCTTACAAAGAGCTTGGACCTAACAGAGATTAGGAGTACAATTAGACTCTATCAAACCTGAAATAATATAGACACAACAACTAATTTTACTGGATTCAAACAAATTTTAATTGCAACTGAAGAGATAAAGCAATTAAAATTAATGAAAGGAATTTAAAAATAAAAAATTATCTATAATTATTTTGGTAGACCGTATCAACGACGTATGGAGAGAGAGAGAAAAAAAGGATTTATTAATTCCTACTTCCTGTTTGCGTGCAAACTCCAAATTAAAAGATAAGTAAATAATTTCTTTTGTCAAATTAGCCCTCTTAATATATCCTTTTCAGCCTTTAACGAATCTACCAAGAACAAACCTTCAAAACACGACCACAATTTTCCAACATAAATTTAAAAAATCAATGCACAAGGATTGACTATGAATTTTAGAAGAAGCGAGTGACATGACGTGTGAAGTAGATTCACAGTTGATATACGGCCACAGCTATTATCGAGGGATTTAAATTCCCTGCATTATGAAGGGGGTGACTTAATTAAGCGTTGAATTGCAATTCAACACTCACTATTCTAATAGTATTTAAGCATTCAACATAATTTACAAAGTTGTCACATTTATAAGAGAAATTTTCAGCGTTATCTCTGAGGTCTGGAGTAAAATCAGACTTATGCCCTAATTTGAGGACCAAGAATGTCAATAAAAACGGTGATAGAGAAATCACAAATTAATTGGAATTGGCTATAACATAAAAGCAATGAATATATGGGGGGACCAATTATAAATTCTACATAAAAAATACTAATTAATTAACATTCACAGAAAAGACGGGGAAGTGTTCATTTTCTTGAACCGACAAGTGATAGAGATAGAGTTTAGTATTAGCAATTCAATTTTATCCACAATCTATGTACAATCTCATACAAGACGTCTTCAAGAAAGAAAAATTTCGAGTTTCTTTAGAGTTTCTTTTTGACATTTAACTCATTTTTCTTTTTCCTTTTAAGAATTTCATAATTATTAAAATTAAAAATAGAAAGAAAAGAAGGTTAATTTATTTACCATGAACTATATTTGAAAAACTAATTGAAAAATAACAATAAATTAAGATTTATAAAAAAAATTAAATTTGGATGTCAAACGTCATCCAAAATGATATGTATAACTACTCAAAGGAAATTGTTGATTATATGTGTGTTGGATATATATATAGTAATTTTCTGGTATGGGATCTTAAAATATAGGAAAAATTAGGAAAGCTTTAAAAACGTTAAGTTTTAGAGGCTTAAAACTTAAAGTGCTTAAATCGTTGTGTGTGTGTGTGTGCGCGTGTGTGTGCTTGGGGGGGAGGAGATTGCCAACTTCCCCATTACTGTAGTCAAGCCAATCACTCTCCTAACAATATAATTTTATATTTTTATCTTTATTTTCAAATATACTTGTATCCATATTTATTATAAATAAAATAAATATTATGAATGGAAATTAAAATAAAAATTAAGTATTAAAAACAAGAAATCTATGTTTTGACCTAAATAAAAATAATAATAATAAAATATTTTTTGTTCTTTTTTATAAACATTTTCTTATAATAAATATTTTACAAAACTTTAAAATTAAATGTAAAAAGTACAAAAAAATAATCATTCTTTTTATAATAATTTTTTATTTATCATTTAAGTTTTCTATAATAATTTTTTTATCATTTTATAATAATTTCTTATATATTTATCATAATAAAATTTTTATAAAATAAAAATGTACAAAAAATTTATTATTACTATTTTGTTCACATCAAAACATATATTTGTTATTTTTAATACCTAATTTTTTTTTATTTCCATTCATATGATTTATTTAATTTATAATAAATATGAATAAAAGTGTATTTGAAAATAAAGATAATATTGTAAAATTATATTATCAAGGGATTATTAGTTATTATAAAAATAATATAAAGATAAATAGTATATATTAATTACAATACGGAAGAAATTACAGTACTCTATGTGTGTGTGTGTTGATACTGATTATGGCAGTAAATATATATTTTGAGGAGCTGATTTAAGAACCTCTGCAAAGTGATCGCATGGGTTCGCTTGCACGTGGGGTTTCAAATTTCAGAAGCAAATATCAGTGGCCATTAAAATGAGATGTATATCTACTCAGAGGAAATTGTTGATTATATGTGTGTTGGATATATATATATATATATATATATATATAGTAATTTTCTGGTCTAGGATCTTAAAGTATAGGAAAAGTTCAAAAAAGCTTTAAAAACGTAAGGTTTTAGAGGTTTAAAACTTAAAGTACTTAAAACGCACAATTTATGTGTTTCCGCACTTTAAAATTCTGGATTAGAACGTTGTGTGTGTGTGGTGTGTGTGTGTGTGTGTGCTTGGCGGGGGGGGGGGGGGGGGGGGGGGGGGAGATTGCCACCTTCCCCATGTAATCGTAATCAAGCCAATCACTCTCACGACAAAGATAATTTTATATTTTTATCTTCATTTTCAAATACACTTGTATCCATATTTATTATAAATGAAATAAATATTATGAATGGAAATTAAAATAAAAATTAAGTATTAAAAACAAGAAATCTATGTTTTGACCTAAATAAAAATTAATAATCAAATATTTTTTGTTCTTTTTTATAAACTTTTTCTTATAATAAATATTTACAAAACTTTAAAATTAAATGTAAAAAGTACAAAAAAATTATTATTCTTTTTATAATAATTTTTTATTTATCATTTAAGTTTTCTATAATAATTTTTTTATCATTTTATAATAAATTTCTTATATATTTATCATAATAAAATGTTTATAAAATAAAAATGTACAAAAAATGTATTATTACTATTTTGTTCACATCAAAACATATATTTGTTATTTTTAATACCTAATTTTTTATTGTTATTTCCATTCATATGATTTATTTAATTTATAATAAATATGAATAAAAGTGTATTTGAAAATAAAGACAATATTGTAAAATTATACTATCAAAGAATTATTAGTTATTATAAAAATAATATAAGGATAAATAGTATATATTGATTATAATACGGAAGAAATTCAGTACTCTATGTGTGTGTGTTGATACTGATTATGGCAGTAAATATATATTTTGAGGAGCTGATTTAAAAACCTCTGCAAAGTGATCGCATGGGTTCGCTTGCATGTGGGGTTTCAAATTTCAGAAGCAAATATCAGAAACGCTATTTTATGTAACACCCACTTTAATACTACAATTTATAATTTATTTTATCTAACACCCGCTTGCATGGCCATTAAAACGCTACAATTTATTTTTCAGGGATTGGGGTTTTATATAGAAGTGAGACATAACAATTAAGAGATGGTCTTTCTATTTTATCAAAAACGTACGTACGAGTGATTCAAAAAAAAAAAAAAAAGGTACGTACGAATGTTCAAAAAACATCAATATTATACAAACCGATATTATCAATATTTTCTTATTACAGTTATAGAGTACTCGATATTAAATGCATTTTCTTTTACTACAGTTATAGATTAGTCGATGTTAAACGCATTTTCTTTTACAGCGATGAAATTGTATCCCTAATTAATTGTGTTAAAAGTGGTTATTAATTTCCACAGAAAGGCGACAAACAACTTGTATGAGATACTCAAGACTTTTCCACGGAGTTTTATAGTTATCTTTTCCATATAGAGAACATTAAATTTTTATTTTAAACGTTATCAGTCCCGTAACATCTCTTGATTTAACATTTTCTTGACATATAGGCCCTAAAGACACGCAGAGTCTTATTTTTCTTCGTATACGTTTATTTGACATGTATGCTGCATTTGTTGACAATTAACAAACACCATCAAAGGGCCCCGCATCGACAGAAAAGGTTCACATGACATGCCAGTTGGAAAATTCTTTTTTCTTTATTTATATTTTAGAAAAAAGATACTAAGTACTTCAACGTTTACTTAAATGATCATATAATCACAATTAATTTTAAAAATAATCATATGGACCTATTTTCTCATTTTTATATCACTTGACCGTAGTGAAAATTATTATAATAAATATAAACACAATATTATGATAAATATAATAAACAAAATAACACATATATTAAGCAAATTATTTTTAACATTAAACAATTATTAGTTTTCCTTGCAGATTTTATTAATACTAAAATTTATTATTCCAAAATTAATTTTAAAATTTATACTATGTATAAACACTCGATAAATTGATAACTCCAATTAAATAATAGTTTCGATTAGTCCTGACTTAGTTCCAACATGGTAAATTAATAATAATTAGATAAATTTAACAGATAATAAATTTTTTAAAAAAAAATCCTTATGTTTCTATGGGACCTAACTAATATTTAAATTGATACTTAATTAATTTCAAACAAAAAACATATGATATGTCTATGATTTTCTTTGTTATACTTGCATAATGATTTAAGCATTTCATCGGTCATTATTGCTTTGTTTATACCTTTCAAATGAGTTGTATTCCATGTGCTATGTTAAGAGAAATAAGAGAGAGATTGGCTTAATGTATTGCCTCCAAAATGTCTCTTCTAATGAGTTACCAAATAATGTCATCCAGTCAGAGGATTACTAGGTGGTTGATTCACTCAATCAAAATTAAATCATAATCATATCACTAAATTTCTAATTATATTGCCTTTATACCTTACAAAAAATCCTATTATAATCTAATATTATCTTTATAAATTAATAATGATTAATTATCAATATAATAATATTAGCTAAATTAATAGATTTTTCATGGTCACAAGGCTATTAATTTATCGATGTTTTATTGTAATATTAAAATATATTACAAGTTAAATAATATAAATTTGGTAAATTATTTTGTCCTATTGTAATATTAAAATATATTACAAGTTAAGTAATATAAATTTCGTAAATTATTTTGAATTTTTTTTATATAGTTTCATTTTTGTGTTCAAAAGGTAGGGGAGTGAGCAAAACCAAAATCAATTTTTAAACCCCTACCTTCCCTAAGACTTGAACTTGGTTTGCCAACTTGGGGAAAATTATTTTGAATGTTACATATAATTTTTTAATGTTATTAATCTTAAAAATTTTTTACATTAAAATACTTATGACAAATTAATAACATTGAAATAATTTTGTTTAATATTCAAAATGAATATAAAATATATTATTCCATATTACTTCATTTTAATATTATATTGGTATTTATTATAAACTTTTAAAGTCATTTTTTAAGTTGTTATAATCAAAGGTATAAGGAAAACAAAATTGCATATGCAACCAATTTTGAAACTAAAAGGGTCAATGTAGTCATTTAAGCAAACCTGAGGGGTCTGATGACATTTTTCCGAGCCTTTTTTAAGCATAGCATGAATCTAGTTAAATTCACTCTCAACTTACGTGAGTGAGATTTGAGCCCAGACCTCTTACTTCAACTCAAAGTTTTAGCAGACTTGTAAAACCTATTATAAATAGAGTTTAAGAAAATATTAATCTGATATCCTTCTCCAACAAAAATTCCTCTATTCTAAAAAAAGGTAATGGGCTCTAAGATTTTACTTCTTTTTGGTCTTGTAATGGCTATGGCTCTTCTTTCTTCTTTCGAGGCGGCAGCTAGAAACCTGCTGGCTGAGACTTCCGCTAACATGCGGAAAGGTGAGCTTTCTCTGTATGATAACTTGACGTTTTCATAAAATAACAATAAGATTATTTGTTTCCACAAAAGTAATTTGTTTGGCAAGGTACAGTACTTCAAATCTCTTGATCGTCCAAATATTTGCAATATTTTTTATTTACGCTTAAAACGTTATATTTAGCGCCAGTTTTTTGTATTGGTATCTGATATCAGTAAGTGCAGTTTTTTTATGTTGTAATTTTATTTATTATAATTGTCCTTATGATTATGCTCCGTAGTTGAATCTTGTACGAATTATGTTTCCTAATTATGTTTTAGACTTTGTATTTTATTGAATCTAGCTATGTGGTTAATATATTGTTCCTTGATTAATGTTAGTTCTAATTTGAATTAAGTATGATAGAATTAATCAATCACCCACTCGTAATTTTAGTATACTGGATTTCATTTCACCATGCGACGATCAATGGTTAAATGTTTAATGTTGTTCTGTGTTTTTTTATTTTAATAAATTTGTTGGCTCTTTGAGGTCTGCTTTAAGAAAAATTTAATTAATAATTGTCTTGTACGGTTGAATTTGATTTAAAATTAATATAAATAGATAAATAAATAACATGTTATACATGTTCAGCAGCTGAGGCGACCGCAGGTTATGGACTCGTTGGCTGTCCCTATCACCCACACCCAGGACTTAAATGCCCTCCACCCATGACTTAAATGCCCTCCATGAGTCTATTCCATTCCCTCCATGAGTCTATTCCACTCCTAGGGGCGGAGTGTATATAATATATAATGAATAATTAAAAAAAAATAAATCTGGAAATTCTGGATTGAAATTTTTTTCGTATGTATACTGTGTGTGTATGTATCCAAATGGATTCGCAAAAAGATAAGATATTACTTTTATGCGTAATTTGCTACTCTTTCCGATGCTTCATTACGTTAAATAAACGTTGGGTTTATTACCCATCACTCATGACATGATACTATGATACTAATTATTTTCTTTATCATTGAATAGCATGTTAAATATCACATAACTAATTATTTGTTTCTAAATTTATCCTCTATTAATGATCTACAATAAACTTATTTTCCTCCCAAATACCTTTTTTTTTTATTATTATTAGTAGTAAATTCATTCAGCAAATTTAAAAAAACGCTATTTTCCTACAATGTTTTATAGGACTGAAGATTGAAAATGAACCGTATAAGAAGATAAATTGAGAATAAGTTCCAGGAAATAACGCCCATCAACACGAAGTTGATATTTTTTGTTTTTCTTTTACAAGACTGATGGCTTATTTATATTCAATTCAATTATGTGACTTAAAACAAAAACGTCGGCCTTCTTCTTCTTCTCCTTCATTTTTTTTTTCCGTTAAAATTAAGATTTCTTTGTCTTGCAATGATATAGAAAAGAAGCTCGTAGAAGTTATGAACTAATAGGTCACTAGCTTTCGTGACTTTAGGGTCAATTTGAGATTGTGGTTGCTAATGAAATAAGTTGTTTTTATTGTGTGGATGAAATAAGAGCTAATTTGGGATTGCCATTGAAAATTTAATAAACTACTTATTTTATAATTTTTTTATAAAAATAGTGTTTGGTAAATTTTGTAATTTTTTCTATTTTGTCAGCATCTTTTAAAAGAATTTATTTAAGAAAAAATGATATGTCTAAACAATTTATTAACATACTCTAAAAATAAAAAGTAATTAAAACTTATGTCTATTTTAGTTATTAGGGAGATAGCCAATTTCTCCCCTAGTGTAATCAATATGTACCACTTACCCCCCTGCTGTTTTTGTAATAGCCAATTACCCTCCTAACAACATAAGTTTACAATATTACCCTTATTTTTAAATATACTTTTATTTATATTTATTATAAATTAAATAAATTATATGAATATAAACTAAATAAAAAAATTAAGTATTAAAAATAAGAAATATATGTTTTGATGTAAAAAAATTAACAATAATTTTTTTCTTGTACTTTTTTTTATGCTATAAACATTTTCTTGTAATAAATGTACAAGAAATTATTATAAAATGACAAAAAATTATTATAAAAAATTGAATGATAAATAAAAAAATTATTATAAAATAAATAATAAAATATTTATCTTGTACTTTTTACATTTAATTGTAAAACATTATAAAATATTTATTATAAGAAAATGTTTATAACATAAAAAAGTGCCAGAAAAAAAATTTTATTGTTAATTTTTTTACATCAAAACATATATTTCTTATTTTTAATACTTAATTTTTTTATTTAGTTTATATTCATATAATTTATTTAATTTATAATAAATATAAATAAAAGTACATTTGAAAATAGGGGTACTATTGTAAACTTATGCTGTCATGGGGGTAATTGGCTATTACAAAAACAGCATGGGGTAAGTGGTACATATTGATTACACTAGGGGAAAATTGGCTATCTCCCTAGTTATTATATAATAAAACAGCACTTTCATAATAAATTTTACCAAACACATGTACTCTACTTTTCAAACTCATAATAACTGTAATAGCACAATTTACCAAACACCAAGCTACTTTTTTAATCAGCAGCTTATTTTATCTGTACAGTATAAGCTACTTATTTCATCAGTCTCCACAATCACAAATTGACCCTAAGTTGCTGATTAAAAAAGCAGCTCAATATTTGGTAAACTATGTAATTGTGGTTGCTATGAGTTTAAAAAGCACAATATGTGTTTGATAAATTTTAGTACAGAGATAATAATGACCAAATTATACATAGGTTTAAATTATCTTTTACTTATATATTAAGGTTTATAGAAAAGTAAGATATAATTATTCTTTTGTTAAAATATTAAAATTATAATAGAAACTCTAACAAAAAAGTTGTGGATGCTTATTTAATAAGCAGCTAATAAAAAGTAACATGCTATTTACTTTTAAAAGATATTGTCAAAATATAGAAACTTACAAAATAAGTAGCTTTTAAAAAAATTATCAAACGTTATTTTGTCAAAACTTATAAAATAAACTGCTTCTAATATTTCAACCATAATTCCAAATGAGGCCTTCATTTAATTTGGAAGTCAAGCCCCATAAGGAGAATTATCCCAACAGCTTTTAAAAAATTTAACAAACATTATTTTTGTCAAAAATTATAAAATAAACTACTTATAGTATTTCAACCACAATTCCAAATAAAACTGGTCATAATCAGGTTTGGATCAATCCGATTGAATTTCAGATTAATTGGGTTAAAAAAATTCATCTGAACTCAACCAAAATCCGTAACCTAATCCGAACATGTTTGAATCGGATCGAATTGGGTCAAGAAATTGAATTGAGTTCGGATCAGATTGGGTTCGGATTAGATACGAGTCGAGTTAATTCGAGTGAATTCGGGTGAGATTGGGTCGAGTGAAATTGGATCAAATCGGGTTCGAGTCAAAATTGAGTCAAATTGGGTAAAATCAAGTAATGGCAATTTTGAGTTTTTTTTTTCTTATTTTGGGTTTTTAAGATTGCTTTTATGTAATTGTAGTCCTTTTCTACCAATTTTCACCACAAAAAAAAAGGAAAAACTACTATGAAATTAAATGAATAAAAATTAAAATTAACACAAAGTCCAAATTAACATAATAGTCTCCATCCACAGCACAATATCCAAATATTAGTTTTTAGAACACAAAATCAAAGTTTAAACATAATTAGATAGTTTCCAAAACACAAAAAAGTTTCTTTAAAACACAAAGTCACAAACTAAATAAGCTTCTTCCACTACTCCATGCAAGCATTTGGACAAGTTGTAACTTCAACTTCTTGTACTCCAAGTTGGTGTATTGATCCTCTAGAGAAAAATTGAAGAAATAATATACAATAACTTTCTTTAACCCGCAGTGCAAATAAAGACACATCAAACACAAACATAAATAAATAAACCCAATTCATATCTTTAATAGAACAAACCATAACTACCATTTGAATTCTAATTTAATGGCTAGTAATAAAGCTTACATTTTTTAGCGAAGAAAGAGCACTTATAGTTGAAAAGCAAAAAGGTTGTTACAATATTTCTAATTTCTATTATATCATTAGAATATGACATGTTTAGCAAATTCTTCAAAAAAAAAACATACATACTTGATTAAATATTAAAAAAAATTAAGTCAATCATGGCTTATTTTATGGCATTCATCACCAAGTTAAGTTAATAATAATTCTAGGCAATGCCATATTGCCATTCTATCAACTTCAACTTGCCTAGTTAAAACAGCTACAATGTTACAACTAGACCTGAAACTTAAAACCATAACAACTATAATTATAGTTTAAATTATAACTTAAAATTATAATATGAAATTTTAAATAATAATATCTATTAAAAGGTACCTTTCTAATACTAATAACGCCAATGTCAACACTCACTGTTGAAACCATTAAAGCTTGTGATCTTACAAATCCTTTAAAATGCACCCAAAAAAAATTAATGTTAGTAATTAAGTAATCTAAGTACATGTAGATGTTACTTATAAAGTTATAATACATTTAAATATATTATGCATTTAATGTATGAGAAAAATGTTATCATTTTGTAGCTTCGTCGTATGAAATATCTGCTCCTTAATCTCTTCCTAAAGGTTGTAGATAGGATCGGTAAAAAATTTAGGTTGCAACTAATTTTTAGTACATATCAACGCCTCAATCATAAAAAAAATGAAAGAACTCCTATAATCATCAATAACACGGTGACTAGTGCTAAAGGTAGACTTAGAGACCATTGTGGAAACTTGAACAGCCATGACATCTCTTGTAATTTTCTCTAATATTAGATACTTTGATCCATCCACCTTCCACTAATACAAAACATTGAGTTTTAGATTATTATAATCTTCAACTAGGTCAAGTATCGTTTCACCTTAGATGTTATTTTCTTGTCCTTATTGTGAATAGAAATCTTGTTAGCATATCCAATGAAAGAGTGAGCAACTCAAATAGTGTCATCACGTTCACCACTAGCAGCCTCTGCCAAACTAATCTCAGTTATAATAGATGGAGAAGAACATGTACCACCATAACCACCACTAGGACATCGATTGTGTGGAGCACAATACACGATGGGTGCATTTGACATACTATATTATATTATACTATATTATATTATTATAATATAAGTATATTGTATTATGTTATATTACATTAACACTGTATTATACTAATACTATACAATATTTGGTATTACACTATACTATGTTAATTTTTTAGTTATACCATGTTTGGTGCTGCACGGTACAATATTTTTTGTGATTAATTTAAATTACATATTTAGAAAATAATATTTATTAGTACTTAAAAATATATTAAATATAAAATTTAATATTATCTTTTTTCATATAAATGTTAAAAAATCATAATTCTTCATAAAAATTAAAGCTTATGGCCGTAAATTTTCAGCAGAAAAACATTTATTTTCTCAACATTTTCCAAATATATAACTTGTGAAATCAAGATTGAAGCAAATAATTCAATCAGATAGCAATAGCAATTTACTCAAGCATGTTAAAAATTTTCAAAAGTATTTGCAATTTAACACGAAGTGATATTAAAAATTCTACCGTATTTTGTTTCTAAACGAATGTCATTATGTCATCAATACAATAAAATGACAACCAAATATGTCGTCTGTTCAGCAACTAGGCCAGTGCCTTAAAGTCTATTTCAATCAAAAGAACAGCAATGAAGAATTAAATGGCTTGCAATAAACACTATAAATGCTTTTCTTATTATTGTTCTTGTTCTATGTTTATCACTACACTATTTTATATGTAACAATAAGAAATAAATACAATGAAATCTCATTCAATGCAAGCACCAATTTCATTAAAAAAATTCATGTAAATTCAAGGACAATTCTCCAGTCAGCACTTTCTCAAACAGTTTAATAGCAGGTGCCAAAACAAACAAAAATAATCCAGAAGCTAAAATCAATTATAATGTGAATGGAGTGATTGTATATGGTAATAAACAAGTTCAACATAATCAAATATCAATGTTGATGCACAGTTTAACCAAACAAATAAACAGAAAAAATTAAAGTCATTGGAGTTAATCTTTGCTCGCTTCAACATCAACATAAACTTGTTCCCCTGTATCCCATGACAATTTGCTGCCCTCTATTTGTTTGCATCAATTATATTAACATCGTGGTGAAGAATACTAATGGCAAGTACAATGGGAGAGAGAGGGAGAAAGACAATGGAAAGTTTACAATGCACTGACTCAACAGGATATAGAGAACAACCATTGATAAAATGGTACTGAAAGCATGCAAATCATTAATCTTATCTGCCCTATGATGTTGGCATAATGCTACAAATATTGCCTATCAAAACCTTGTGTGAATGTTAATGTGAATGAGCCAAAAAGCACAGTCAAACACAACTTAAAGGTATCATTCATACAAAATTTAGCTTATAATATAAACATGACAGCTGTTTTACTGGAGAGGATGTCTGGTGTCAAACCTCAGAATGTAGAATAAAGTTCAATTACATATGAAGAAGACTTTGAATTTTCCAGAAAAGAACTTAAGAACAATCCATGACCATTTTCATATGAAGCAAAACCTTTTATTGTTGGACCATTTTATTTTCACACAAGAAGATGCATGATTCAATCTTGAACTAACTATGTTTGACAGCAAGAGTTTCAAGCTGAATGATACATAAATATCCTGAAAATTTTATTCATTAGGCAAGCACTTCTTCTAGCTTTCAAAATTCCCCAACTTGTACAAGTCAATATGGACCAGTCAAACACCAAACTTAATAGATTAAGAATACAGAGAATCAAGTGAGTAAATTATTTTGGACAACAAAGAATTAAAAATTAAACAAAAGGAATCTGACTGAAGAAAAATAATGGAACTACTATCAGGGGTCAACCTTCGCCGTTGAAGCTGAAGTTCAGTTTCTCCGGCACCACTGATAAAACCACATGCCACTTCCTCTCCTGCAATTCATATCCACATACATCAAAAAATGTTCTAAAAACTGCAGTTTACTATAAGCACACACCTGCAGGGCAGTTTATTGTAAGCAATTAAGCACACTTTTAATGTCTACCACTACACTATTTTATATATAATAAAAGAAAAAAATATAATGAAATCTCATTCAATGCAAGCATAAATTTCATAAAAAATTCATGTAAATAAAATCCTTGAGTTTTAATAATTAGTTGTAATTTCCACTGAGGGTGAAAGTCATGTCAAGAAACATAATGGTAATATAATAATGAGGAGGACCAAATAATAAAAAATGCTGCAAATTGATTTTAATAGAAGACCAATTCGCACAGCCCTCCATTTCTGAACCTTTGTGCTTGCATCTCTGTGTTTTTCATCCCAAAAACTTCAAATTTGCTTCCCCACCACTGATGGATCTATATCAGACATTTTATACATTTTCTTCAAGCCAATGTCTTCGAGCACGTTAAATCAACCGAAACAAATATAAGAAAAAATTTTCCTCCCAGACAAGACAGGCCCTAATAATTGACTAAACAATAAACTTCCATTTAATCAACCAGTTTTACATTTGAGTCATATTAAAACAATCATTTGTAATTAGCCACGAACCACGATCATCTTTAGTTTTTGCAAAAACCAGAACAATGACTTGACTTAAACATCACTTAATTGGCAGGTCATGAACAAATGCTGCCAACTCCAACAACCTGTTTCATAAAAAATACAATGTAATCTCATTCAATGCAAGCATCAATTTCACCAAAAAAAAAAAATCATGTAAATTCAATGGCAATTCTCCAATCAGGATTTTTCTCAAACGGTTACAAAGCAAGTGCGAAAAACACCAGGAATCTTAAACTTCACAATCAAAGTGATATCATATGGTCAATTTCAATAATCTAGCAGCTGAAAACAGTTTCTTTCTTTTCCTGGTCTTGCACCCTTCTCTCACCCTAAACCACAGAAAAATTCTGATGATTTTGCTGTTTAGTTCATTGGAGTTTTTTTCAACAAAAACTAGTTGTTCTGTGTTTTCTCGAATTACTCAGAAAAGTTCCTCTAGACCATTTTGTTTTTCCACCCATTACAAGTCGATTTAAAAACTTTTGAGAGCAAACGCAATTACTTCACTTTCATGTTGTTTAATTGCATTTTCTATCACGTCTGCTAATTGCCAAACTAATCCATCATTTATGATGTCCGTTAATGCTAAACAAGCAGTGAATCATAAATTTGTTTCTGTAATTACCAAAAGGGATATCAAATCCAACGCGACAGATTAATTTTTCAACTAAAAGGACTAGTACCTACAATAGGTTCGAGGCCATTGAAACTTAAAGGAAGGCAACAAAGAAGGCAAATACTTTGGAGTCAAATTGCCATAGACCAATGCATTCCAATTTTAAACCTCAAAAGAATTTATCTCAAGTCTTTTTGTTAATCAACCGACTTCCAGCATGTAAAATTAACCAATATTGCTGAGCAGTAATTGGTCTAAAATTTTAATCGATTAATAAGAAATAAACAAAAAGATGTTAGTATATGCTAAAAGAACAAAATCAAACCAGATGGCGCGGTGGGGTGGTGTTGGCGTCACGCGGTGAGGTGGCAGTGGAGCTGGTGTTGCGTGGTGGTGTCGCGCAGCCAAGGCATATCGCGTGGTAGTGGAGCACGGCAGAGGCAGATCGCGTCACTGTGGAGCTGCTGTCTCGTGGTGGTGGTGGAGCAGTTCGTGGCGGAGCTGGACGCTTCGCGGTGGAGCCGCTGTCGCTCGGTCGTGGGGGAGCTGCTGTCGGTACCGTTTGTTGAAGCACGCCTGTGGGCATGGTAATTTGATCCGGCCCCAATTTTGGCTGGACTGACTCAGTCTGAAATTTTTTGGATTTTACAAGTTTTGGGTTGGGCTTGAGTTAAAAAATTAAAGTCTAATTAAAATTTGAGTTAGGATCAAGCATTAGTTGACTTGATCCTAAATTAAAAAAAATTACATGAAAAATTATGAAATTTTAATTTTATAAAAAATATATACACATGTATGTATATATAAAAGAGTAATTTTAAGTATAATGTAAATGAGAAAGTTATGGATTTAATTTTGGGTGCAATGTAAAAAAGAAAATTATGAATTTTTTTTTTATATTGAGTTGTGGAATTAAATTTGTGGAATTGTGTGTATTTATTTGTATAAGGTATTTTTTTTTAAAAAAAATTAAGGATATGTAATGATTTTAAAATAAAGGAATTTTTTTTATATCATCAACAAATAAAGTAAAATTAGATAAAGTACAGTAAAATCGAACAAAACAAAACAAACACTTCAAGGTGAGAAAGAAAATACTGTACAGACTTTAAAAAATCTCAACCCGACCTTGACCCGAATCAGGTCGGGCTTGACCTGACCTGAAATACATATAATCATTTTTTTTTGGGTCGGGCCTTCAATTTTAGTGAGCAATTGCCGTCCATACACACCGGTGGCTAATGTGGAGTAGCAGTGCGGGGAATCTGGAGATGGCAAGGAGAACGCGAGAAAGAAATTAATTTTTTTCTCTCAAAACAAAACTAAACCCTGACAAACCAGACTCTCGCACTGGTCTGGCTTTGCGGGTTTGACCGCAATGCAAGTTCTTTTGATTACATTATAATACAATGAGGAATTGTTAGCAAACATGATCTTGTAGTGCTTTAATACTATGAGAAGTGCTAATACCATGTAACGGGAGTTGCCATGTATGTCCAATAGAAGTTGTTGACGGTTAATAAAAAAACATATGCAAAATGACTACGTTTTGTACATTGAAGTTTTGTATCTTTTTTATGAACTTCAGAGAATAACAACATGATTTCAGTTGGAAACATTTCCAGCCATACAACAAGAGTATCATAATTTTAGGCGATTTTTGCTAGTGAACGAGCAGTAGCATTGCACGCCCTTGGAACATGCTGACTTTTTTATCCATGCAAGCTCTTTAAATAGCTCGGATTACTTCTATCTTCCAAAAGATTTCAGTCTTACTCGCCTTCCTATTGCAAGAGAGATCAACTACTTCTTTTCAGTCTGATTTAATGATCAAAGGCAAATATCCAACATTTTTGCCTACTTGAATGCCTAAACTTACTGTCTTAGCTTCCATACAGTCCACATTCCCTTGATAAAGAACTCTCTGAACTGCTATTGCTACAACCTGGCCCTTTGAATCTCCGACAGCCACACCCAAGCCTGCTGTCTGATTTGAGCATTTACTGGCAACATCAACATTCACTTTATACTGCCCAGTAGGAGGAGG
This sequence comes from Luvunga scandens, assembly GCA_030449905.1. Taxonomy (NCBI): domain Eukaryota; kingdom Viridiplantae; phylum Streptophyta; class Magnoliopsida; order Sapindales; family Rutaceae; genus Luvunga; species Luvunga scandens. The sequence goes on from JASUUG010000026.1 coordinate 17,717, forward strand.
TAGCCATTCTTGTTGGTTGCTGCTTTGATGCATGAAAATTGTCTACTCTGCTGGAACTTTAATTCTTCTATATGATTCCACCACTAAAAAAGCTCTTGCCACTGATAATTGGGATTTTCCTTCTTTCCTTCAAAGATGAGCAGATTCCTTGAGTACCAAATTGACCAACACACTGCAATTATTAGATCCACATCCTTCTTGCTTCTGCTTGTTGCCAGTTCTTGAAGAGCACTTAACATATCTTGCTGGGCCATCAACTTTATGTTTTCATAAAAATCAGTCAATTTCCAAATCTTTTGAGCATATTTGCATCTTATTCAGGCATGAAAAATGTCCTCACTCTCCTTTTGACATCTGCAGCACATTGGATCCCGAGTAATTTCCTCTTCCAAAGGTTGCAAGCAAGCTGTATAGGTAGCAAGTTTGCAGCTGCCCTCCGCATAAAGTCCTTGATTTTCTCTGGAATCTCCTTAGACCAAATCACCTCCCAATGAGTCTTTGATCTGTCTGAGCAACTGGTATTCTCTAGAAATTTCAGCTTTAGAGCTATCTGATATCCACTCTTTACAGAGTAGTTGCCATATCTGTCAAAATGCCATATTAACTGATCCGGCTGTGGAGATCTTGGGAGAGGAATTCTAAGAATCCTTTCTACATCCTCTTCCATGAAGTGATGCTTAATCAACTCTTCCTTCCACTGTTGATTACTAATCAGCTCCGTAACAATAGAATTTGGAGGTAAGGTTTGAGGGGAGAAAGGTTTTAAATTTTTAGGCTTTGGAATCCAGGTTTTTTTTTTAAATAAATATACATATGTTCTCCATTTCCAATTCTCCATCTCTATCCTTTATGAAGAACTTGCCTACCCCACAAAATACTTCGCCACACAGAAGAAGGATTTGAGCCTAATTTTGCTTCCATGAAACTTGAGTGTTTGAAATACTTGGCTTTTAAGATCAGAGCCATCAAAATCTCTAGATTTTGCATGATTCTCCATCCTTGCTTGGCAATTAAAGCTTGATTAAAGCTAGAGAAGTCTTTAAAGTCCAAGCCTCTTCTTGTTTCAGCATGACACAATCTCTTCCACCTTGCCCAGTGAATACTTTTATGATCTTCTGAGGAGCCCTACCAAAATTTAGCTATGGCTTTTTGAATATCTTCACAAATGCTTTAAGGAATTTTGAACACACTCATTGCATAAGCCGACACTGCTTAAGCTATAGTTTTGATAAGCACTTCTTTTTCCTTATAAGAAAAGAGCTTTGTTTGCCAGTTGGTCAACTTACTTTGAACTCTTAACTTCATGTCATTAAAGAAACTAATCTTCTTCCTTCCCACCATGAATGGCAAGCCTATATATTTTTCATGTCTTGAAACAACATTTAAGTTAAAAATGCTTTTAAGCTCCTTCATCTGTCTTTGATTTGTGTTGCAGCTAAAGAACATCAAGGATTTCTTGTAATTAAAAATCTGACCCAAAGCAATTGCATAGATATCAAAAGTCTTTAAATTTTTGCAGTCTTCACTAGAAGCCCATATGAAAATAAGGATGTTATCCGCAAAAAAGAGATGAGAAATGAACAAATCTCTACTAAATTTCAATCTGTGCATTAGCTTTTCCTTGTTTACCTGCATCAGCAAGTTTGAGAAAACCTCTGCACAAATAATAAAAAGATATGGTGACAATGGGCATCCTTGTCATAGTCCTCTTTGTGGGAAGATTAGACCTTTTGCCAAACCATTAATAAGAACTGAAAAACTTTCTATAGATATGCATTTCATAATAAGGTCCATGCAATTTAAGGAAAAACCTAGCTGCTGCATTACACCCTTTAAGAAGCTCCACTCAATTCTATCATAGGCTTCGTTGATATCTAGCTTGAGAGTTATCAAGCCATTCCTTTTTCCCCTACTTTGTCTAATTTTATTAAGACACTCATAGTGTATGATTACATTATTAGTGATTGATCTATTTGTGATAAAGGCATTCTGAGTTGGAGAGATAATGTCATTCAAAATATGTTTCAGTCTATTTGCTAGAATTTTTGCCACAATCCTATAGATAACATTGCAAAGGCTAATTGGTTTTAAAATTAGTGACCTTTCTACGATTATGCTCTTTTAGAATCAAAGCAAAATATGTATGATTTAAAGGTGCTATACTACCTCTTTCATTGAGGATATCCAAGTAGGTAGTAATCACTCCTTCTTTGACTGAGCTCTAATGCTTCTAAAAAGAGGCCGCTAGAAGACCATCTAGACCTAGAGCTTTGGTAAGGCACATCTAAGCAAGGGCATCTGAGCTCTCCTCTTCAGTGAATTGGTGATCTAGAAAGTTGTTCTTTTTCCTTATTACTTGTTTTGGAAGATTTATTATGGCTTCCTTTAGGTGAGCTAGGAATAGGTTGGTTATAGTAAAGATGTCTATGAAGTATTCACAAAACAGTCTTTCCACATCCTCTGCTTCCCCATTCCATATTCCATTTCCATCTTCAAGCCCTAAAATGTTATTCTTTCTCTTTCTTGCCGAGGTTTTTGAATGGAAGAATTTCGTGTTCTTGTCCCTTTCTTTTAGCCAATCAGCCCTTGATCTTTGCTTCCAATAAATCTCTTGTTTAATTTCTTTCAACTTCTCTTTTAGCTGCTTCAATTTCTTCTGTCTGTCTTTGAACTCCTCATTACTCCATAGCTTAGTTTGGCTAACACCTTTTTTGATTTCCTTTTAAATATTTCAACAAGATTTTCTCTACTCCGTCTATTAGAATCCTTCCATTAATGTTTAATAATTTCCTTATATCTCTCATATAAACTCCACATATCTTCATAATGAGCTATATGAAAAGTTCTTTTTACATACCTTGAACCCTTTCCTTTCTCTAGAACTTCCATCAAAATTGGATGATGATCAGAGCTCCATGTAACTAAATTCAATGCTGTTTTCTCCTGAAAAAAAATTGCCCCAACTTTTGCTACACAAGAATCTATCTAACCTCTCTTCTATTAAGTGAGGTCCAAACCTTCTATTAGACCAAGTGAATGGATATCCTATAAACCCCATATCCACCAATTCACATTCCTTAATAGCTTCTCTAAAATCAACTACCATATCTATTATCTTTTCATTTCCTCTTATTTTCTCATTCAAGTTTAAGATTTCATTAAAATCCCTAAAATAGAGCCATTGCAATGAGGATAAATCTGTTAACCTTTTTAATAGAGTCCATGTATGCCTTTTCTTACTTGATTCTGGGTGCCCATAAATGTTAGTACATCTCCAATAGCTCTCATTCTCACTATGAACCACAACATCAATATGATGGCTACTGTATGATTTAATATCTACTGTGACTTCAGAGCTCTATAACATTGCTAAGCTGCCTCTCATTCTTTCTCCACTAAGGGAAAAACAACTTTGGAAATGTAACTCTCAATTTTTTTCCTCATTTGTTTAATTGTCATTTTTGTCTCACAAAGAAATAAAATTTGTGGTCTATGCTCGTGGAGAACTTCTTAGGCTTCTTGAAACATTCGATCCTTCCTTAATCCCCAAACATTCTAGCTTATGATGCTCATGATTGTCGGTGGGGTTGGATTCTAGCCACCGCCGATATTTCATTAACAACAATTGGTACTTCCTCTATAGCTTCATTCTCTTCATCCTTCAACCTTAGCATTGTTATTGCTATGAGCTAATGCTGAAGTCGTTGGGGAAACACAAGCTTTGGGGACTGTTTTCTTTTATTCTTTTTTAATTTGGGCTTTCCCAAAATAAGGTGCTAGCTGGCCTTTTCATTTTTATTTGCTCATCTTTCATCCCCCCCTAACTTCAAAATTCGAGCTTGAGATTTCCAATTTCTCCTTTTGGGTCTACATTTGACTACATTGGGCCTATTCTCTCCATCTTTTATTTTTGACTTGATCTGGTTAAGAGGCATAAGAGATTTTGGATGAGTGTTTTTGGGTTCCTACTTCCAAACTGTTTTATTTATTTCCCACCCATAATTTACCCTTTTTTTATCCTCAAAATTCATTTCTGTTTTGGCTTCTTCTTTTGCACCCTTTTTTTCTTTTCTTCTTCATTCCCCAAACTTTTTCATGCCACACCTGTCACTTCCCCATGAGTTGTGATATTGTCAATTTACTTTTACTTTCCTAGGTAGCCACTTTCTAGCTTCCTAGGAATTACATCTTATTTCATTAATTGATCTTTGACCACCCTTTAGTCTTTACTTTTTTCGGGTAAAGAACTATTCGCACCCAAATAAACTTGAGTTTGGTTCAATCCCTCATCCTCCTTCTGCTCAACTGAATTTTGTTGTTTGTCCCTTACTGTGGTTGGGAGCAAATCTGTATTTTGCTTGAGCTGGACTTTTTGTATTGGCTTAATTAAACTCTACATCCCATTTATCTTTTCCTACGCTTTGTTTTGATCGTTTAGCCGTTGTAGTTTCTTTAAGCCATGGACCATAGGCTAGCTCATCTTTTGCCTGGGACTTATAATGAACACACTCCCTATGTTGGTGACCAATATGCCCACAACAAAAACAGAAATTAGGAAGCCTTTCATACACAAGCATTGGAATCTCTTCTGCTTTATTACCCTCTTTATTCTCCAGCACTACAATTTTCTTTAGAGGTTTTGTGATATCCATCGAAATCCTCATCCTTAGAAATTTGCCCATACATTCCCCAGATGAACCTGTTTCAATTTCCTCCACCTTCCCAATTGCTCCTCCCAGCCCTGCAGCTGCCTCTTTCTCCATGCCCATGATAGGAACATCATGTATTTATACCCAAAAGAATACACGACTGAAATCTTACTTCTTAGTATCGCTAATCCCAACTGGTTCAGTAAGTATTTTGAGCGTTCTGTCAAAATGCCATGGTCCACCAGCTAGAATCCTTCTTTTGTCTTCATTAGAGCTAAACTTAAACATAAACACATTATCTTCAAGACTTTTAATTCTGACTTCTAGCCCCATTCTTGACATTAGCTACATTTCTGCCTTCAGTCTTTTTATTTTGACTTCTCTTGAAAGAAGAACTTTCCCTACTAGGTAGCGAGTTAGTATTTTTGCTCCCTTCATTTTCATTCTACTCTTAAAAGCTACTTTCATTTCTTCTTCTTCACTTAGCCGAATCGATCTACACTACTTAATTAGTTCCTCTATGCCCATTTGGCTTTCTCTTTTAAGCCTGCAAAATCTCAATAAATACAGCAAAGTTGGTTGGTTACCAACCTCCGTAGAAACTTTCACTAAATAACCCCCGCTAAATCATTGGAATGACAATAAAGACTAATAAATTTGTGAACATTAATACTTCTACAACAATATCACTAGAGGTGGCACCAACTCGCTCAACCCGTGAAATCAAACCAACCTATATAATTTTTTTACGGTTTGGGTTGAGTTGATAAAATATACAGGTTGAGTTAGATTGTTAAATTCTTAACCTGCACTATCTGTAGGTTGGGTTGGATTAAAAAGTTTTAACCCTACACCCCCCCCCCACACAGAGATAAATTATTATATAAATTTTAATATTTTATATAAAAATTAAAAAAATATAAAGATAAAAACTTTGAAATATTAAATCTGTTGTAAGGATTTTAATATTTGCATTTTTTAAGTTTTTCTAATTAATTTATTTCTTTTTTTTCCAGTGTTAAATTAGACTATAAAAATGAGCTTTTTCAAAAGCCCAACCCAATTAACCCAACCTGCAAAACTGTAGGTTGGGTTGAGATATATAATGGGTTTAGTCAAGTTGAAAATTTTCAACCTGTTCTATATAACTCAACTCAACTCGTGCCCACCCCTAAACATCTCTCACTATGGAGTGACTAAAGTGGTGCAATGATAGCTCTATGCACCCTCTTATCCTTTGGCTCTCAAAGAAAACCCCAGTAGAGAGACTTTTCGTGAGTTTCATAAGGTCGTTGGCATCTAACTAACCTTGAAGTTTTGCATCTTAATTGTTCAAGTCCAATGGTTTTATTGCAAATTTTTCGTCACATGTAATACACACATTAGTCACTTATTCTGACCAACATTACAAAATAAACTATCTTTCGCAACGGATCTTGAGATAGCAAAATAAGCCATCGCAATTGTCACTTACAAAATACGACAGCAGCCCACTTATAACTTTGTTGGGTTAAACAAAAACTTAGCCCAATTTCATTTCAAAAACACATTTTACCTCATTTCTAAAAAAAAATAAAAACAAAAAGCTTATTAAAAGGAAAAAAAAAGTGTTGTTACGAGGATAGAGTGTGCTCTTTGTGGCCTGTGCTTTCTCTGGTTCTAGCCTTTTTTTTTTTTGGTAAGTTTATTCAATTCAAATTTATTTCTCCTTCTTTCTGGATTTAATTTTTATTTTTGAAATGTGAAAAAGCTGATTGTTGGAATTTTAAAGAACCAAGCCAAATCAATTATTTTCATTTTGCTTTCTAATTACTACTTTGTTTTGAGTTCATGCATTGATGATATTTACGCTAGATCTAACTCTATTTTCATGGATGATTGTTAGCTTATCTGGTGTAAATTTTATGTTTAAGCAATTTCTGTGAATTATTCTATTTGTCTACAATTGGATTGCTGAGCTGTAGTTTATTTGGAGTGAATTTTTTGGTTGTTGAATTCTATTTGAGTAGCTTTCTGTGACTGTATATTTGAGTAGCTTCTGTGACTAATTCTACTTGCCCACTAAATTTTAAATTGGATGAATTATTTTATTGAGCTATTGCCCACAGAATTTTAAATTGGATGAATTGTTCTATTAAGTTGTTGCTTATCTAGTGTGATGTTGGTAGTTGATTATATTTGCTTACTGAATTTTGAATTGGATATATTGGATTGACTAAATTGAAGATTATATAAATAAAAAATGTTATGCATTGAAGAAAAAAAGAAGAAAAAATATCTTGACTTAATATATGTGAAGAATTAATGTAAATTGACTTATTTTCTTGTGCATTGAAGGTTAGTAAAAATGGACAAGAGTTGGATTGATTTGCCAGATAGGACAACTGAACCATTTATTGATGGGGTTAAGACATTTTTAGATTTTTCATTTAAGAATGTTGTTAATGATACTGGGATTTATTGTCCATGTAAAAAAATGTCGTAATCGATTTTTTGTTGTGAAAGGGGTAGCAAAAGAGCATATTATAGTACATGGCTTTTGGTCAAAGTATAAAAAATGGAAAATGCATGGTGAACCTAGTACATCTGTGGAACCTAACCAAGAAATGGAAGTTAGCTACGATTCAGGTGTTGATGATGATATGGTTAGGATGATACATGATACAATATGTTTTCCAAATTTAGGCTTTTGTGTACCTAATAATCCTTCATTGGAGAATGAACATAATAAGGGTCCAAATGATAAAACTAAAGCATTTCTTAAATTACTCAAAGAGGCAGAATCTCCTTTATATCCAGGCTGTGAGAATTTCACATCATTGTCATTCATGGTTCGACTTCTACATATAAAAGTATTAAGTGGATGGACAAACAATTCAGTGACAATGTTATTAAAATTACTAAAGGAGGCATCTCCTAAAGAAGCTAAACTTCCAAATTCATATTATGAGGCTCAAAAGATAACTACTAACCTAGGATTTATCTATAAAACATGGGATACTTATCCAAATAATTGTATGTTATTTAGGCATGAATATAAGGAGCTTGATAAAAGCAACATATGTGAAACATCTAGATATAAGCAATTTGGTGGGGATCCTAGTGGCCCTGAAAATCAAGATAAAAAAATACCGACTAAACAAGTTCGATATTTTCCGCTAGCACCAAGATTACAAAGATTATTCATGTCTTCAGAAACTGCTTCTTTGATGAGATGGCATGCTGAATCACACATTAAGGATGGTGTTTTGAGACATCCTGCTGACAGCCCTGCATGGAAAACTTTTGATGAAAAAAACCCTGATTTTGCTATTGATAGTGGCAATGTTAGGCTTGGATTAGCCACTGATGGTTTTAACTCGTTTAGGACAATGTCTGTGGCACATAGTACATGGCCTGTTGTTTTAATACCATACAACTTGCCACCATAGTTGTGCATGAAACAACAATTCGTTATTTTATCTGTGATCATAAATGGACCTAAAGGACCTGGTGATAAGATTGGTGTTTATCTCCAACCTTTAATTAAAGAACTAAAAGAATTGTGGTCACAAGGAATACTTATGATTCATCACGTGATCAAATGTTTAAGCTACATACAACATTATTATGGACAATTGACGACTTTCCAGCTTATGCTAACTTGTTAAGATGGAGTACTAAAAGTGAAAAAGCTTGTCTTATTTGCCTAGATCTTTTTGGTTGACACATAATAGAAAATATTGTTATATGGGGCATCATAGATTTTTACCTTCAAATCATCGATTTTGAAAAGATAGAGTGTCATTTCATAACCGTAATAGAGAATGGGGTAAAGCAGCTACTCGATTATCTGGGACTGAAATGAGAAGACAATTGGATGATGTACTTACTGAATATAAGGTTGAAGACCTTATAAAGAGGAAAATAAAGAAAAGTAAAAAAAAGAGGAAGAGAAAAGACAAAAGTGGGCAGAAAAGTGAAGATGAGATTACTTGGAAGAAGAAAAGCATTTTCTTTGAATTACTATATTGGGAATTCAACTTAATTCATCATAATCTCGATGTCATGCATATTGAGAAAAACGTTTGTGATAATATACTTTGGACTTTATTAGGTGATACTAAAAAGTCTAAAGATAACTTGAAAGCTCAACGTGATTTAGAAGAAATGAACATTCGGAAGCCATTGCATCCTAAACTAGAAGGTGGAAACAAGTTAAGGTTACCTCATGCATGTTTTTCAATGAGCAATAAAGAGAAATATGTGTTTTTAAAAGTGTTGAAGGAGGTAAAAGTCCAAGATAGGTATGCATCAAATATTTCTCGACGGATATACATAAAAGAGTGTAGTATTTGGGGTCTCAAAAGTCATGATAGTCGTATACTGTTGCAACAGTTACTTCCTATTGGTGTCCATAGAGCATTACCTGAGAGGGTTGTTGAGGTATTAATTGAATTAAGTAATTTTTTTAAGTAGCTGTGCTCTAAAGTTAACAAACTTAGTGATTTGCTTCATATACAGAAAAGAATCTCAGTTACACTTTGCCATCTTGAGAAGATATTTCCTTTATCATTTTTTGATATAATGGAGCATTTACCAATTCATCTTGCTGAAGAGGCATTAATTGCTGGACCTATACATTTTCGATGGATGTATCTTATTGAAAGGTACACTATCCATGTTATTATTTATATTTTTCTTATTTGATATATCTCAACACTAGCTAATTTCTTTTGGTTATAGGAATCTACTAGATTTGAAAAAAATATGTGCGAAATCGAGCACATCCTGAGGCTTCAATAGCCAATGGGTATTTAATGGCTGAGTGCATGAACTTTTGTGCAAGATACCTTAATGAAGTGGAAACCAAAAGTAATCGACTAATTCGTAATGATGATGGTGGTAATAAGTTTGGTCGTCCTTTTAGAAAAGGAGTTCGAGTTCATCTTGATGATGTTTCACGGGTTCAAGCACATAGGTATGTGCTAGTCAACACTGAAGCTGTCGCTCAATTTTGAGAGTAAATCATAACAAATATCTTATCTTAAGTTTTTTCTTTCACTTGAATGACTTCCTGATTTTTTTCCCAAATTCTCATAGGCAATACTTTGCTGAACTAGTAAAAGAAATGCCTCGTAGTACAATTCATCATATGCAAAAAGTTCACAATGAAACATTTCACATATGGTTTATGAATCATGTAAGTATCATAACTTTATGATTTATAAATCATATTGCATAACTTTTTGGTTTATAATTTTCTGGTATATATAGGTTCAAACTTTGCAACGAACATCAAATATTGCATTGCCTGAACAAATAAAAATTCTAGCTAATGGATCTGACCAATTTGCATGAAGATTCAAAGGATGCATAGTTAATGGCTTTCGATTTCGCACCAAATGTAATGACAAAAGTAAAGTTACTCAAAACTTTAGCATTGTTTTGAAGGCTGACACTGTAAGCTATGCAAGTACAAGGGACAAGAATCGTCGATCAGGCAATGTAACATTTCATAGGGTATTAACGGATATACTTGAAATCCGTTATACTAATGATATGAAATATATCCTTTTCAAAGGTGATTGGATTGATAATCAAGTAAGTAAACAGCAAGATGAGCTCAAATTCACTTTAGTAAATTTTAATCATTTATTATATAAAAATAATCAATTAGGCGATGAACCTTTTATTTTAGGTGAACAAGCTGAAAAAGTTTGTTATGTGCAAGATCCTTTAGACATGAATTGGCATGTTGTTTTCAAAATGCAGTTAGAGATGTATATGATATGTACTCAAAAGATTCTTCTTGTAGTCCAATGCTTCCTCAAGTTGAACTATATGCTCAACAACAATTAGATGATAATATACATATACGTGATGAGGAAGTTGGTTGGATCAGAGATGGAGTTGATGCACTTATTATAGACAAACATGTTGTTAATGCTGATAGTTCTAGTGATGATGATGTTGACATGGAAGTTGATGATGATGATAATGTTGATAAGTGAGATCACTAAATGAATTTTTTTAAAATCAAATTTCTTTTGTAATAGTTTGTATTTGAGGGGTAAGGCTTATTATGTCCCCTCTGTCTAGGTGTTATTATTTTCCTTTCTTATTAATGGAATCTCACCTTTCATTTTTATACATTTATATAAAGAATAATGTTTTTACATTCATATCATTAAGTTTTATAATAGGATTTGATTACAATAAGTTATGGCACCAAAACAACCAAGAGGTACATCCATAGATAATATACTTCAGCAGTGAGCAACACCAAAACAACGACAAGCCTCATCTTCAAGTTCCCATACACATGGAGATGGAGAAGGTATTGAATTGTAGCATAAGTCTATCATTTCTGTTGGTTAACTCAATTGCAACAAATATGTTTAAAAAGTTACTGTTATAGATTTAATTTTTTTTTATTTTGTTGGTATTTGAAAAGCAACATTACAAATAGGTTTAAAAAGCTATATTCTATAGATTCTAGTTAGCATAATGTTGAATTAATGTTGTTTAATTGATGTCCTTATCTATATATTTAATAAACTAGAGATATTTTGAATTTATGTTTATTGTCTTGTCTTTTACACCTTTCATTATATTTGTAGGTGAGTCCAAACAAGTAAGGCAAGCTCGTGAACCTGCTCTTGGTGTTGGGGAGTGGGGCACAGGAGACATTATGCATTTACAGTTCAATTCTGAATGGCAAATGATCGGTTCGAATTCATCTAAGTTTAAGTCTCACTTTGGGATTATAGTGAAAAATGGACTAAAAGTGCCTCTTACATATGCTGAGTGGACTCACATGCTTGATGATGTCCTGGAGTTTATTTGGAAAGAAATGAAGGTATTAGTATTTTCTTCCAAGATATGTGATTTATAATCCTATATCCTAAAGGCAATATGCTTTAAAATCTTGGTCAAATATAGATCAAGCTAATAATATATTTTCCATTTGATAATATATTTTACAACTTTGTTGTTGCACTCAATTATTTGCTCTTTTTCATAGAGTTATGATACAGTTTTTTTCTTAATTGATATCTATAGGAAAATACAAATGCTCCAGATGCCTACAACCTTATTGCCTAAAGAATGTAGGAAAACTTTGGAACGATTGGAAATGTCGAGTGAAAAGTCAACATTATAATGGCAAGACAGATGCAGAATGCCTTGCATCCATTCCTCCTAGGGTTGTTGAAAAGCAGTGGAAGACATTGGTAACTTATTGGGGCACTGAGGAATCTAAAGTATTTGATCAATTTCCATAACTGTTAACTATTGCCTAGTTACATTCTTAGTATCCACCAAAACAAAAGATAAAAGTGAAAATTCTTTAAGTTATAAACAGCTACAGAAAAAAATAAAATGAATCGTTCACAAGTGTATTCACTTCCTAGAACTGGTCGAACTTCATTTGTCGTTAAAAAAGAGAAGGTTAGTATTATGTTTTCCAATCAAATATGTAGACATGGGTTTTTTGTTTATACTTTATTGTGTTTTTACAATTTTAGTCTGACGTCATATGTTGTAAATTGTCATGATTTTCATTACATTTGAAGTGTGCTTGATTTTGGTTTTCATTCTTCTAATACTTTGAATGCATTATCTTTTTTCAAATGAAGAAACAAGGGAAAAAGACAAATCGAATAAGCATTTTTATTGAAACTCGATCAAAACGTAACGATAGTATAGGTTATCTAGAGAGTGAGGAAATAATTCTAAGGAAGAAAAAAATATCAAGTATTTTCATATTATTTCATATTGAGATAACAAACATTTTATATTCTAATCAAGTTTAAATGTTTGCAGAGTCAATTTCATGAACATCTGTCTCACTTACCAAAGGAACAACAAACCGAAGCTGTGAGAGATCGAGTTTTTACTCAAGTGATGGGACCTGATGGTCATGGATATGCTCGAACTTATGGGTATGGTCCAACACCATCAGATGTGATACTCATAAAGTCAAACGAAGCTAAAAAAATACTACAACAAGAGGTAAATCGTCTTAAATCCAATTATGCTGACCTTCAATGCAAATATAGTGATTTGCAGACTAAGTATACTGAGATACATTCATTTATGAGAAGCCATTTTGATGATTTTGCTGCCGAGATTCAATCATCCATAAATAAGCGTGTATGATTTTAATATAGTAGTCTATTTCTAGCTATTTTTTATGCTCACTTATTCATAAGTTCATTTTTTGGGTTTTGCTTCAAAGATTAAGACTTCATTGGCATGGGATTGAGGTTGCATTCTATTTAGTAATTTTAATATGAGTTGAAATTATTCTTGACTTGAAATTTTGTCAGTGTGAAATAGAATTTCAAGTAAGATTATTGGGTTGGTAAAAGGACCAAAGTGTGAGAAAGAAGTAGAGAGAGTGAAGTGGTAGATTAAGTACTTTTTGAGAAGTAATAATTGTGAAGAGAAGTGGACTAATTTGCTTCTTGGAAAATCTGCATTTGCTAGTAGTGATTGATTTTGGTGACTTATATTCTTTAACTGTAAATAAGTTCTTAAGAATGACCTATTAAATGAGTAAATATTTTTCGTTTAATATCAAGCGCTTATCTTTAGAATTAAGTAGCTTATAGTGTAGAGACAATTCATCAATATTCATTGTTGATGTCACTTGCCTCTCGTTTGCAGATTCCAGATGCATCAAGCTGTCACCATAATAATCAAAATGCAAATCCTGATTTTGAGAGTAACAACTGGCATGCTTGCTTACGCGGCGGTTTTTATAATTGATTTGTAGATTTTAATGGATAATGTTGTTGGATAATTGGTTTATTATATTGATTTTAGAACTTGTTATTTTAGGCTTGTAATTGTTACTTTTCATTCACATTGTACATTGAATTGAAAATTATCAATGATATATCTCATATTTTGAAATTATATGAATGTTATTTTGACAAGAATATGAATGACATTCTTAATCTGTATTTTGGGTAGAAAATGAAAAAAATAGAACATGATTTGGGAAGAAAATGGGTGGATAATAGTAGTTGAGTACTTATTTGCGACGGTCATGTTAATTTATGACGACTAGTTTCCTGTCCCAAAAAATGTCATACGACAGCAATTTTCCAATTGCAAATAGAAAACGATGCGATTACTTGCGTCAGCCATTTGCTGTCGTATTGTCGACGTAAAAGACCTTTCACAACGGTAAGTAGCCATCGCAAAAGTCCCTCTTTCTTGTAGTGCAAGTCAAACTTCTGTTTAAATTGTGTTAGAAAGAGCGGCAAATCTCTTAAGTCAATTTCCGAGCTTAACGACCTTAGCTATAAAAGGCTAGTTATTGGCATAACTTCATGGATCACTCCTTGACTTTAGAGAGCAATTACAGAGATATTTCTTACTATAAATTGTTCTATGTAAAGTTTTTAACATTCTTGTAATCTTTAGATTGTTAAATCAATAAATCCATTGATTTGTTATTTGCATGGGAGTAGGCCACTTGGTGGCTAAACCATCAAATCTGTGTGTATTCATCTTCTTTTCTTGATCTATTTTGTTAATTCTTTGTTTGCAATTGGGGTTTTCATGTCTTTTATCAGATCTTATGAGTGCAATCTTGGTCTAATTGTTGATGCAGAAATCTGGTGATGAATTTTGACCCTGAATCAACGCTGTTCTAGTCCTCTAATCTCGTGCTCTGCGAGAATAATCCTTAATCTGCTCCTATTCGAGCTAGCGCATTAACCGACCACGATCAGAAAATCTGTACTCACAACAAACGGTTAGAGGGCGTCAGAAGTTTTTCTGGCAAGAACCTTACAACGTTCAAGTTAGTAATCGGGCTCTTTTTCTAGGAAAAACTCAGAACGGCCCTCAATGGGCTTATAAACAACTTAACTCAAAAGGAAAAAGACTAAGATTCAAAGAGTGAGAGACCGAGAACCTTTTTTTTCTTCCCCTTTACCTTGGTTCTTCCCCGCTTTTATAGACTGCCCCCTTCCCTCGGTCCCCTCTATTTCTCCTTATTTCCGGCCTATCCTATCCGTAAGAGGATAGGAATCCATTAACGAAGAGGAATAAGAGTTAGAAACCGAAAGAGAATAGGAGTTCATTATGTCCGTACTTCTCGAAAGATACACATGCTAGTGACTGTGCTGCCCGCAATTTTGGGATTGCTTCTGACTAGAATGCCTGGTAATCGTACGACGAGGTTGTCTGCTCGTAATTACCTTATTGAACCTCTGGTCGAGGTGGTCTTTGTATATCTATGCCGCATCAGTTTTTAAATCAGATCAAGATCTAGATACATTAACATACGCTCAACCTTGACTTGTTTAAAATTCGCTGCTAGAAAAAGTCACTGGACATGACACCAAAATAGAAATAAAGAGGATGTACAACGCCTCTGTTCTGTTTTTGTTATTGTTTGTAATTTTTAAAATTTGGTATTTGGCAGGTTAAACAGATCTTATAATTTGCTGAAATACCATCTGAATTTATTAAACCTGCAGATAACTCAAATGAAATTGATGGTAAACCTGCAGATAGTGCTTCCAGTGACGTGCGACAGAATTCGAGAAATTCCAAATTAGAAAGATGTCTGATGCTTTCCGGTGTTTTCTCCAAATCGCTAGCAATTTAGAATCAAACTTTGCTAGCGAGGATAACTGACCAAGGCTTTCTGGTACTTCTCTTATAGCAGTTCCTTCAACTCTCAAATAGCGCAAGGCTCTTAAATTTTCAATTTCATCAGGCATTCTCTCAAGTTTTGGGCAATCGATGATTGAAAAATGAAAACGAAAAAGCAAAACCAAAATAATGAATAGAAGAATATGATAAATGGAATTCAAATACACTTCGAATGCATTGTTCTGACATACGGGCACACTTTAAAATCACAACATTCAGGAAATTCTAATTAAGTGAAGTTTAATCGAGGTGCTGGTGGGATCATGGGGTGGTTTAGCAGCTTTTCACTAAAAAAAAATGCAGTGAAAATATGAATTATCAGCAAAAATCACGGAGTGCTAGGTTGGCATATGTGTTGATTTAGAAAAGAATAAGACTGTTTCTGAAAGCGATCCCTCCTATAAGAGCTTCACATTCTAACCCTCCTGAAGCAGCTCTTCAATCCCTACTGCGCTTTGCTCACTACCCAAATTATCGTGAGAAAATTTCAAGAATATTATCATATATTGAATCAATAAACAAAATAGAGGCTAAAATGTAGCTCATTCCCTGAGTTTTATAACACTAAACCATTTTAGCAGCATATTTTAGATGCTCTTTTGAAAGATAAAGAAGTGTCTACTCAATGCATTCATCTTTTAAGGTCATACTCCAATTACATCAGGACAAGGACCTCGTACCCTATTCACAATCCCTTCCTCTGCCTCCTTTGCTTTCATCAAAGATCGTTTCTATTTCACCTCCTACGCTTGATACCGCCTTTCCATCCTAAGAAAACTAAAAGAGATTTCAAAATAAGTCAGTTGCCGAGGAGTTTTCTGAAAAGAATTCAGCAAAAAGTTACTACTACTGACGAAGCATTGATCCAAAAGGCTTAAAGTAATAAAAATGACCCGAAAATTCTGTCTAAACTATAAACTGGCCGCTTACATGCATTGTGAATTTGATTAATATACTTTTCATGCGGAAGCCAAACCAACACAAGTCAAAACACATAGCCGCTCGGGCACTCTTGCCACCAAGTTGAATCAACATTCCAACTATAGTAACTGTTTGTGAAGTGTAACGTTTTATCAACGCAGAATAGTTCCAGAACATCTATAAGTCGCTTTCGTCATCATAATATCAAAAAACAAACTTTTAGAAAGTTAAAGTTTAAGATCAAATGGTACCGAAGAATTAATCTGACACATCTTTCATCAAGAAGGAGCTCAATAGCGTTGCAGTTCAAGCATTTTTGAACAAACTGCTGCTGAGAAGAGAATTCCTTTTTACTTTTCTAAAATATTAAAAAGAAAATGCACCAATTATTCTCATAAAAACTGAGGTACATAAAATTAGCTGATAAAACATAAATAAAATAAATAAAAATTTAAACAAAAAATGTGGTGGGAAAGCAGAAAAATTATTCCCTGTGTGTTGCCCTTGCTGCATTAAAATCATGTTGTGTGCCGCCTGAGCAAGAATTTCAGAAAGAAAATGCAACCGCAGCAAAATTATCTAAGACAATCAATGGAGTTATATAATGAGACACCGACTGAACTCTCAATAAGAAATAAAAAAAGAAAAGGAACAAATTGACACGACCCGCCCCGAACTCCTAGGGCAAGTTTGCCCAATTTCCATATAACTATTCTGACGTAATCCGAATAATCAGGATTCTACCGAAAAAAAATTCGGCAGAGTCTCCCCTATATTATTAAACCACCAAGTCTACAAAATTATAAATCATGCACTACAAAATAATTCTGAATACAACCAACTTCGTCAATCAATTATCTCAACCCAAAATACCAAATCACTCAATTATTCAATATCAAATAAAATACATATGCTAACCGCAATCTCCGAAATGTAACAAATTACAATCCCAAAATATCTCAACAAAATCAATTGATAATTCCTAACATCACAACGTGGCCATAAATCTAAAAATAACTATTGTGGCTGGTTCAACTGTTGTACCTGCGAATTTTCTATTGAGCGGGGGAAAATATAATAAAAAAATGGAATGAGTATAAAACTCAGTGAGCTCAGTGAGTGGATAGTAGTTTTTCAACACAATTTTACTATAAATTAATAAATCATATCAAAATACCAACTTATTAAAATATCGCAAAAACTTAAATAACTTATTAAATCAAATCCATATACTCAAATAACGATATCGCAAATATACTGCATAAATCAATGAAAATTCATCATACTTATAACATCAATATCGAAATACCAAAAACTATCACCAAACAAGTACCCAGGGGAAATAATCTCATCATATCCGGACCTCGACGGACGGGCAATGACGTACTATCTGGGTATAATCACGCCCCGGAGCTACACGGATAGACAGGGAAAAGCAACATTATATCTCATCATATCTGGACCTCAACGGACAGGCAATGACGTACTATCTGGGTACCGCCACGCCCCGGAGCTACACTGATAGATCGGAACGTATCATCTCATATCTCATCATATCTGTGCATGCATAATCTCGTCCCCAGAAGACAAAGTCGCCCGAGTACACAGCCCAAAACCTCTGTGTGTACTCAGACGGGCCCCAAAAGACAGTATCTCATCTGTATCTCATTATCAGTATTTCTGTATTCATCATACCACATACATATCTCATCTCATATGTATCACTATATCTGAAAGGGGAGGGTACTGTCTAATGATTTTGAAAACAATCAATCATTCTGCTCATATTCATATACCTTTGAACACATATACATAAACATATAATTTCATCCGATATCTCATTCGAAATCTCATCTGAAAGTTCATTTCCTTTTTCATTTCACAAGTTTTAAATCTACTTTTCTTTTTTTTAAAATATTATCATCCATATACAAAATCAGTAACCAAAATCATTAATCAAACACATTTCTCGTAATAAATACCAAGACATAAATAAAATCCATTTATATAAAATCATTAAATCGAAACCTTTAAAATCAATCTTGCAAACATGCTTTATTATATTTTTCAATCATAATAAACTACTATGAAAATAGATTTTGTATATTCCACTCACAGTGACGGTGTCCAAACTCGGTATCGGCAACGTCCACGGGTTGATTCTCGTTCGCGGATCCTCCTAATTTGAGGAAATAACATAATTACTAATTATAACTAATATACTCGAAACGGTATTTATCCGTAATAAAATATTCTCGAATTCGTAAAATTACTAAAATATCCTCGACATCAAAATTCATCAAATTATCCTCAGAATCACATATTATCAAACTATTCTCAATTCCGATTACAAAAATATCCACAAGTTTTGAATTTACAAAATTACCATCGGAAAACTGTAAAATTACCAAAATAACCCTAACGACGTAAATTACTGAATTATCACTGAAATCTTAAATTACCTAACTGTCATCACCTAAAATTACCAAAATGTCCACTGATTTTAAAATTACAGAAATGCCCCAAAAGTTTATGAATTTACCAATTTGCCCCTAACGGTCAATGGTGACCGGAACTCCTTCAACGGCGATGGAAAGCTCAAGTCTGCTAGATCTGGCCTCGGTGAGTCCAATGCTGCCGGCGGCGACCTCCCACGCGGTATGGTAACGGCGGATCTAGCTCCCCAAAAATCGTGAGCTTTCCGACGTCGATCGGCGGCAATCCGGCCGTTTCAGGTCACGGGATTGGTCGGGAAACGATGAGGGGAAGCTGAGGAACAAGATCCAAGCAGTGGATCGGCCCAAAACCGGCGAAATCGACGGCAAGCAAAATCGGTTAAGTCGTGACTTCTCGGGCTTGTTTTCTGGCGTTCTGGTCGGTTTCCGGTGACTAAACGGCAGGGATGCAACCGGCGGCTCACGAGCTTCAGATCGGTACCAAGCTCGACCGAAATGGTGGCCGGAAACCTGAGATCTGGCCGGGTCTTGGTCGCGGGTCGGGCACGGATCGCGGGTCAACGGTCCTTTCTCTTTCTTTCTCTCTCTCTTCTTCTTTCTATTTTTGGAAAGTAAAATCCCTCTCTCTCTCATGACTTTCCATTTATAGTAAGAGAGAAAAAAAAAATAAAATATATATATATATATATTTAAAACTAAATCCGAACCCGAGTGCCAAAATAAAAATCCAAAATACGGCCCTTGAATTGCGTTTGGAATGTCTCGATTGTATGTCGAGACAAATTTAAATTATTTCGAACGCGATCAATTTTAATAATTGTAACCGATTTCTCGTACCGATTTTAATAATTGGACTTTTAAAACAAATTTATGACGAAAAAATAAAAATAACATCACACTCAATTAAATAATTTCGGTGCATATGTTACACTAATCGCCTCAACTCAGATATATTACAAAAAAAGTAGCATCATTGGTTATAGTGGCAGAATCTTCAATAAAGAAGTAAATATATGAAATTAAAATACATCCTTCCCCTTACAACAATTGATGCAGGGACAAATAGGAATGTCATCAACCTGACATAGATATATAACTGGCTCAACATGTCTTCCTATGCTTTCTCAACTTGGAAAAAGACGACTGCCCGCTAAAGCTATCACACGAGTCTCAGAACTTGTTTGTAAATAACTGCAGTGAAAATCTAATTGGCAAAGTTATAGAACGAGATTGTTGTTTGGGCACATTAGCGGCCAAACTATTCAAATCTTCTCTATGATACAACCACCTACTTCTTGACACACATCCATCAAAGTTCTTCTTCAATGTCAGCAGGTCTGAGTCATTCTATCCTGCATGTATACCCTGTTCAGTACCGCTCGCTTGCTCTGCCTCATTTGCCATCTTCAAAGATCGGGTCTTTGCCGCCACCTCTTGGTACTATACTTCTATTCCAGTAAAAGCAAATATATTTCAGAGGACTTTGAGAAAAGATCTTAGCAACCATTTAGCAGTTTTGATCGAACCATTCATCCCAAAATACTAAACAAATGGAAAATGATACTGTTCAGTGTCGCTTGCTTATTGTGACAAGGAAAAGGAAATTTGAACCGCATACACGTCAAATCATGCGTGTGCGTACACAAATATTATGTGACATAACCACAAGAGCCACACCTCTCTCTTGAACAAAGGATATCTTCCAGGCTTGGTGTCGCATTTGCAGCACCAGATGCTACCTCAACCAGAACAACTTGTACCTGTTTCATAAGTCAGCCAGTAACTTCATTAATTAATAGAAACAAGAATTGCCTTGGTATTAAATTAGTGTATAATAAGAATATCCAAATCATTCACCCAACAGAGAGCAATACTATCTATGTGGGACCCATCAATAGATCTGATGCAACGAATCTAAATTATGACCAAAACAAAAAACCAACCATCCAACATCATAAAAAGGGTAGAAGGTCAAAAGCCTCGAAGAATTAGAAGCAAGGAGGTTTGGATGCAGATGGTTCCATTGCCTCATCAACACAAAGACGTGGTAATTCTTTTGCAAGCTCGAGGAAATCTTTTATTAAAGATCTCAAACACTTTTCTGGGGATATTAGATATGGCTGGGAGCCATCAGCTTCTAAAACAATCGAGTAGAAAATGAATACATGCAAATCCTGAAAAGACTAAAGACCAGGAGCGGAATTGGCACAAGACAATCCCTCTTGGCATTATTAAATCAAAATGTCGGTCCAAAGAGAGCAGTTTGATCTTGTTAAAAAAAAACAATCTACTCTCAAAACTGGCAACGACTTCCCAACCCGGGTCCTGCATTGTGACAGCTACTGATCAAGAAACTTTCGTCAGGGATTCAGTTCTAGAGAGGATATTATCACGTTCTCTTTTACGTCTTAGTTTTCTCCTTTTGCAATTCTCAAATTATATAAATGAAAAAAAATAAGCAAAGCCATTAGAGAATCTAACTTTTTAATATGCTATGCGGAAATATCTAAATCAAATTAAACTCACCTTACCAATGGTAATGTGCTGCAGAAACTTATCATCAAATTTGCAGCAAAGTTGCAAATCTAAAGATCTTGTGCCCTCAGCACTCTGGTCAATCTACTCGCCAAGTCGTACTAACTCATCCTGAAATATTTTAGACATGCTTTGTGACCTGCGAAATAGGTTTAAAACTTGGACTTTCATACACCAAAACTGCTGAGCCCGAGCATCTAGCCATGCTATTCTGCCTAACTTGCTATGAGGAGTGCCAGTCAATATGGACATGAGACTTTCATTCTCTGCCCTCCATGCAGTTTGTAAGGAGCTCTCTGATGCAGACTATGTAGCTTTTGGAGGATCTTCATTTAATAGGAGAGCCTCCACAGCACGCAGAGCTTTCTAGTCTACGTAAGATCAATTTTACTTATTGCACCAACTATTCCGGAACCTGTCGTCGACGAAAATAGGATCCCAATAAATGTCCTGTCATTTGAAGAGCAGTACAAATAATGCACTAGTGCATTAAAGCTTATGAAAACTAAACTTAATACATCTTGGGTTACAAATCCAAAATTATCTAAAAGAGAAATAAAACGTCTAGGCCAATAATCGTCTATATAAAACTCCTCGGCAATTCTAAGAACTTGAGAGTTGATGTTGGATATAAAGATAATGAGAGAAAGCTAATTCAGAGACTGTAAAGAGATATTTTATTGAGCAACAAAATCATCAATTTATACAGCATAATGGAAACTGAATTTCAGAAAAATCTGCTACATGTTGAGCATAATAACTAAGTGCAAGAAAATAGCATGAAGAAGTGGTCATAATCCTAAAGAATAGTAACAAATAAAATTGATTTAGCTTTATGAGTCATGCAAGTCAACATTCTCCTCCTTGACTCTGGAGCTGCATACACCAAATTTCTGCCTCAAGAATTCAAATCTAATCTTTGGAAGTGCCTTTGTTAAGATGTCAGCACTTTGATTTTCTGTTTTGCAGTAGATTCGCTGCACTTCTCCTTCCCTTTGCACCTCTCTTAGAAAATAAAGCTTGTTTTGTTTTGCCATGGAACACGGGATTATTAGCAATTGAAATTGCAGCTTGGTTATCCACAAATATTTGTGTGCCTTCTCGTTGTTCCATATGCAAATCTGTCATGAGTTTCCTTATCCAAAGGGCTTGATTCACAGCAGCAGCAGCAACTACATATTCTGCTTCTGCTGTGGATTGGGCTATAACTTCTTGCTTCTTAGAACACCATGAAAAAATTCCAGAACCAAAGCTGAAACAGTAACTTGAGGTGCTTCTCATATCATCAACACATCCAGCCCAATCATTATCAGAATATCCATGAAGACTAAAGTTTTTAACTTGACTGAACTTTATTCCATAATCAATTGTGCCCTTAACATATCTAAGAATTCTTTTTGCTGCCTGAAAATGAATTTCACTAGCACAATGCATATACCTTGATAGCAAACTTACTGCATGCATGATATCTTGTCTGGTTGCTGTTAAATACATTAGACAGCCTATTAGACTTCTGTACAGCCTTTCATCCATTTTTTTAGCTCCATCTTCTTTGCAAAACTTCTCTTTTTGATTCATTGGAGTTGCAGTTAGCTTACACTCTTCCATGTTGAATTTCTTGAGAACTTCCTTTGCATATTTATGCTGGCATAGAAATATTTCATTTTGCTTTTGATGTACCTGCGTTCCAAGGAAAAAAATCATCCTCCCAAGGTCTGTCATTTCAAAGACATCTTTCATTTCTTCTTTAAACTTGTCAATTAACTCCTTACTACTTCCTGTAACGAGTAGATCATCAACATATAGAGATACCACAAGTATTTCATTATCCGTCTTTTTTATATATAGAGTAGATTCACTCAGATTTCTTTCAAAGCCTAAGCTTGCTAAGTGTGTGTCAATTTTGCTATACCAGGACCTTGGTGCCTGTTTTAAACCGTACAGAGCTTTTTTCAGTCAATATACCTTCTCCTCTTGTGCTTGAAAAACAAACCCTTCAGGTTGCTCCACAAAAATTTCTTCTTCCAAGTATCCATTCAAAAAAGCTGATTTGACATCCATTTGGTGTATAACCCAACCTTGTTGTGCAGCAAGAGCCAACAACATCCTTATGGTATCCAACCTGGCAACTGGGGCAAAAGTTTTAGAAAAATCTACTCCAAATGTCCGGACATATCCCTTGACAACAAGTCTTGCCTTGTACTTGTTTACAGAACCATCAAGATTGCATTTGGTCCGATAAACCCACTTGACTCTTATAGCTTTCTTGTTTTCAGGTAAGTCAACTAACTCCCATGTCTGGTTCTTTTCAATCATCTTTAGCTCGTCCTTCATTGCAGCTATCCATTTCTGATCAGTTGCTGCTTCTTTATAACCTGCAGGCTCAATTACAGCAATATTACACCTCTGATAAATATCAAAGAGTGATCTGGTTCCTCTGACATTTTCATCATCCGTATCATCTTTCTCCTCCTGAACCTTAAGCTTTTTGTTATTCTCCTAACCCCAGTTATCAAACTCAAAGAATTGAACATCTTTGCTGACTATTACTTTGTTGCTTTCTGGCAAGTAGATTCTGTAGGCTTTTGAAATTAAGCTATAGCCTACAAAAATCCCAGGTTTTGCTTTTTTTCCCAATTTGTCTCTTTTAACTTGAGGGATGTAAGAAAAACATAGGCAACCAAATGTCTTTAAATTAAGCAGCTTTGGTTTGTAGCCATACCATGCTTCAAATGGAGTTTTATTTTGCAAAGCTTTTGTTGGTAATCTATTCAGCAAAAAAACTGTTGTGTTTACAGCCTCAGCCCAAAATTTCTTTGGCAGCTCTTTGTCATGAAGTAAGCATCTTTTCATCTCCATTATTGTTCGATTTTTCCTCTCCACGACACCATTTTGCTGAGGTGTGTAAGGTGCTGTCAATTGATGTTCAATGCCTGCATCTTCACAAAACTTGTCAAATTTTTAAGAAGTATATTCGGTTCCATTATCAGACTTGATCACCTGCATCTTGCATCTACTTTGAGTTTCAACCCAAGCTTTAAACTTCATGAAGATGTCAGCAACCTCATATTTAAGTTTCATAAAATAAATCCAACACATTCTTGAGTAATCATCAATGAAAGCAATATAATACTTACTACCATTCAAAGATAGTGTATTCATTGGTCCTCCCACATATGTATGTATGAATTACAACTTTTGTGTCGCCCTCCAAGCCTTGTTTTGTTGAAACGGAATCCTAGTTTGCTTCCCATACTGACAGACAGCACATTTAGGAGTCACCTCTTCTAATTCAGGCAAGCCTTTGACCAAATTGTTGTTCTTCATGTAAAGTAGAGCACCATGATGGAAATGTCCTAATCTCTTATGCCAAAGCACTGTATTGCTATCTTCTTTGTGTATAGCAGCCTGCTCTTCTTTCATCAAATCCAAGGCAAAGCTTTTGCCTTTCATTTGAACTTTAAATACCTCTCTACCTTTTGCATCTTTGATCATACAGTTCTTGTCTTCAAACAACACCTTGTAGCCTTTTTCTAGCAACTGAGTAATACTTAAAAGATTTTGATTTATTTCAGGAACATATAAAACATCAGAAATTAATTTCAGACCTGTATTGCCTTCAATTGCTATAGTTCCTTTGCCTTTTACTGCAATGTGTGCACCATTTCCAATTCTGAATTTAGAAATAGCGGACATGTCAAGCTCTCTAAAGAGCTCTCGATCATAAGTCATGTGGTTTGTACAACCACTATCTATAAGCCAACTTTCTATAGAGTTGTTGGTGGCAAAGCATGATACTACAAACAACTGTTCCTCTTGAGGTTGATCCTCAGCAGTGTTGGCTTCTCTTTGTTGTTGTTGAGTCCTGCAAATCCTTTCCATGTGCCCTAACTGACCACACTTGAGACATTTTGCATCTGTCCTCCACCAACACTTATTTTGTGGATGATTGGTTTTTTTGCAGTAAGGACAAGGCGAAAAGACTTGAGTGTTGTTCCCTTGACTATTTTTGTTGTTGCTTGCAAAACCTCCAAGCTTGTTGTCTTTGTTTTGTTTTTTTTTTTTATTTTTTTTACCTTTGTTGTTTTGTGATTTGGCTTGAAAAGCACCCTCCACATATCTTTCTTGTCCCATAAGCCTTCTTTGTTCTAGTGCCTGTAGTGCATTCAACAATTCTGCCAAGGTAATACTTGACAAATCTCTTGAGTTTTCCAAAGATGAAATTGTAGCTTCAAACTTTTCAGGAACTGTAACTAAGATTTTTTGAACAACTCTAGAATCAGAAAAATCAGTACCAAGGAGTCTTACCTTGTTGACAATTTCAAAAAGTCTGTCGGAATATTGCTGGATTGTTTCTGATTCTTTCATCTTTTGCATCTCAAATTCTCGGATCAAATTCAGCACTTGCATCCCTTTGACCCTTTCATTTCCTTCGTATTCTTGCTTCAAAAAATCCCAAATTTCCTTGGCAGTTTTTAGCGTCATTATTCTGGAAAAAATGGTGGATGAGACTGCTGCAAACAAGGTTGCTTTTGCTTTTGATTTTCTTTGCTTCCTCTCCTTTTGATTTCTGATTTGTGCAAGAGTTGGATTGTCTTCCAGGGGTGGAACTTCATATACTTCTTCAACAGCTTCCCACAAATCAGTAGCATCAAGATAAGCTTCCATTCTAACAGCCCACGCTTGATAATTTGTTCCATCAAATACTGGAGGTGCAATTGCAGTGAATGAATTTTCTGAATTCATTCTGGAAAGTAATAGGTGATAATTGTTTAGAAATTGTGTTTAAGCTTTTCTCAAACTCACTGGTCCCTAAAGATTAGAGCTCTGATACCAATTTGTTGGGTATAAAGATAATGAGAGAAAGCTAATTCAGAGACTGTAAAGAGATATTTTATTGAGCAACAAAATCATCAATTTATACAGCATAATGGAAACTGAATTTCAGAAAAATCTGCTACATGTTGAGCATAATAACTAAGTGCTAGAAAATAGCATGAAGAAATGGTCATAATCCTAAAGAATAGCAACAAATAAAATTGATTTAGCTTCATGAGTCATGCAAGTCAACAGTTGAGATGAAGCGATTTCGGGTGATTGGGCTGCAGGAATTATATAAAGAAATGGACAACATTTTCACTTTAATATTTAAAGAAAACCAACATATAGAAACATTAGCAAACTCTCACCATTGACTCGTGAATAGTTCGTTGGTCCAACAATCAAAGATGCAGAACACCTTGAATAATTCTGCAATCCATTTGTAAAGCCATGCCTGGTATATTGTTTTATGGCATAGCATCACCAAAACAGCAAAGTACAAAGTGGTTCCTCAGTCTTTTGCCCAGCAAAATTTACTTTCAAGTCTGTCATTGCTTGTGCCTAACTGCAAAGCAACAAAACTTCCAGCGATAGAATCTTCAAAATAAAAAACTTTACCAAGGAGTTTCCAATGTTCCAAATGAATTTTGGAGCGCATAGCAGGTCAAGCCTTTGTGAAACGAGTCACAGGATTTTAGGCTAATAGACTTAAAAGAGATAGAAGACATAAATAATAAGAGGACCAACCTGTACTTTTGTGTAGATTTAGATATATTTCATTTCATCTAGACTCTTGCCTCTGAGGCAACCTGGCTAGCCTATCCAGTAAAAATCCGTATAGCACATGAGAATGTCACGATGGAACCTATACAACAATGTTTTCTATTAATTCTAACACCACCACAGAACCTGACCCTTCCATCTGGTTCATAAGCTTAGACTTACTAAGAACAAATAACTAAAATCAATTTGGAATGGCGATTAAAGATTGCAAGTACCGAAGATACAATTACCAAATGCAGTGACAAACTTGATTGTAATAGGAGATAGATCAGCCGACACTCTCTGGCTCTAGATTTTAGAAATTTCATAAACAAATAACACCCCAATTCGAGAGTTTCCATGTGCAGGATTTTAAAAGAAAATCTATTATTTCACCGTAGCATTAGCATGATCATTGAAATGGAATGGTGGGGTTAACTGAAACAAATAACCAAGCAGGGGATCTGCTCTGTTTATTATTGTTTGTGGTTCTTAAAATTTGGTACTTGATAATATATTTGATAATATGTTAAACAGATCCTGTAATTTATCATAAGGATATATATAAATAGGTGCTTTGCTGTCTTGCTATTATTAATACTCACAAATATTTATTCTCACAACATCATACACTTGCACTTTGTCATACCTAATTAGTAATTAGTTTAAAATAAGATAAATTTAATCCTCAAGAGTAAATTTTTATTTTCTTTTAAATTCAAACCTCAAAACTTAGTGTCCCTCTATGATGCTGTAATTTTTTTACAGTATCAATAATAAAAAAAACATATACCATTAGGAGAAGGACTAATATATCAAATATATTAAAATAATTTTTTTTATTAATATGTAACAAATAAATTATAGCATTAGGTAAAGGACTAATATAAGTCACTAAAGAACATATTAGATTGTGTCGTATTTTATCTTTTAATGTTAGCACGGGGAGTCCTTGCACTTAAATTCAATTGGCTGGTTACGACAGTTATCAGAGGTTTGCAACTTTATCCTCAGGGAGATAATAAAGTTTCCAATCTATCCGTTCCTTTCTTAAATATGGTTGATCAGGCAGTATACGTAATTTGGATTTCTTCAATGAGACCGGCGGCGGGTTAAATTATCTGCGGTTCTTAGGATTGTGGTTACTGCAAAATGCCAAAAAAGTTGATAAATTTTTTGCGAATCTCTGAACTGAGAAGAGAAATAATCGAGGAGACTTATTGGAGTAGATTGTGAGGAGATAATTTTGTCTCTGTAGAGTCTCAATAGGATTGTGTAATCGACAATAAGGTATGTTCTGCATATAAATTTTATATTTTGGGGTGCATAACTTTTTTTCTTGCGGTTCTTCACTTGGAGGGAATGAAGTGGTAGAAATCTTGACTAGGTAGTTTTCGAACATAACTAGGTGCTTATAAAGACATTAGGCTACATAAAGTAGGAGTAGTTCGTGAATTATGTTATTTTGGAAATGAAAAGAGGGAAGAGGGAAGTGTGTATGTTTTTTTTTTTTTTTTGGTAGTATCAGACGTATTGAGCATTGTATGAAATCATGTTATATATAATTTTAATAATACTTTAATGAATCTGAATTGCGCAGCGCTCGGAATTATGGCTGCTTTTTTCGTTTTTCTTTTTTGAGTATTAATATTATAGCTAATATTTTTTTTAAAAAGGAAAGGGGGGCGGGCAAGCTC
Organism: Luvunga scandens; assembly: GCA_030449905.1. Classification (NCBI taxonomy): domain Eukaryota; kingdom Viridiplantae; phylum Streptophyta; class Magnoliopsida; order Sapindales; family Rutaceae; genus Luvunga; species Luvunga scandens. Next base: position 46,217 of record JASUUG010000026.1, read on the forward strand.
AAATCAATGTTTACCCTTCTCCCCGCTCTCAATGCTCGAACCCGAGTCTACACAAGTGAGGGGCGACAGATTGTACTGCCAACCAACTCGGCTACATCCTTGGAGGCAATATTATTGCTAATATTGACTCTGCAGTGCTTTGCCGTCAGATGATGCATTTATATGGCATCAGCTTAATATTATCTAGTGCTTCACTTTTGTCCAATTGATTTTTAAATTGATTGGACCCCTCATCTAGTTATTTAAAGGAAATGACTGAGGGCTGAGGCTACTTGAAACATTGATAAAGTAAATGCAGAAGTGGATGAACTAAGGAAACAAAAAAAGGGAAAAGCTAAGTTTTAAGACATTGAGAAGAAAGACAGCTCCGGGATGAATCTCTGGAATTCAGGATGAATGTAAGCACTAAGCACGGAATTACTATGAAATCTTATTAGAGGATATTAGATGGACTTCTTCAAGTCGTAATTGATGAAACATGATCAACTTTTAAAAGTCATATTTAATTTTGATTGTATTGATCGTTATCTTTCATTCATAGTTCAATAATTTTACAGTTCTATTCAATAAAAAAAACTGACCAATTTTTTTTTGTTGGAGAGGTGAAAATTAGAAAGTGGTAGATTAAAGGTATTTTTTGAAATAAATAAAATTAATTGCAAATTGGAGGTGAAGGTAATTAATTGAGAGGATCAAATATCATTATATACTAATTATTTTTATTATTTTCAATTGTCACTACAAGGAAGATTGGCAATTGTGTTTTTTTTTTTTAACTAACTCCCATCCTTATTGAAATTCGAACTCAAAACCTTAGTCTTAAGAAAACCACTCTTTACTATTGGAGATAGACCTTGGCTTCAAGATTGATAGTTGCTTAATTGTAATTATTTTCGGATACATGATGCCAAAAGGGATTAAACATATAACGAGGCATACCCAAACTTTTTAGCATCATTTTTAACATTTATGGATAATATGGAATTATGTGCCAAAGTAATCATTAACTTTCCTCTTCTTATAGGGAATTACCATTAACTTAAAGTATAATAGCAGTAAAAATAATAATAATTTGTTGGCCACACAAACATCCGTACTCTTATTTAAACTCTGCATCAAGAGATTGATGGCAGACATTTATTTTAAAAACGTACAGCATTATGCCCTTGGATGTTAATCAAGAATTTCAATTCTCTTAATCCACTCTCACCAAAGTTTGGTGCTACCCCTTTTCATCTATCATACTATAAAATAAAGAATGTATTTAACTTACTTCATCAACGATATTTTTATTCAACTGCCCTAAACAAGTTTTTCCTCAAGATTATCTTCCTTAAACCGTACATTGAAATTACTGTCTAATTTACCTCTACTGATTTTTTTTTAATAGTGGCCAAAATTTATAACTCTCTACTTAGTCCATTAGTGAAATCACTCATTTACATTGTTCGAAATTTTGGACAAACTTTAACTGATTGCAGTGTCTCAATTGATATTAGCAAGATATTGAAATTTTTATCAAGCCATTTATTTACAAATTAATAAAAAGAATCTCTAACATACAATAGAAATTACAACTCTTATAATCTCATAAAAAAAAGATAAAAACACAGACACACACAGCATCTTCACATCCTTTAGTCCAATTTTTTTTTTCCTTTTAAATGTCTATTGCCTTAATTCCCAAAAAAAAACAAAAATCCATTGTAGCATTAAAAGTTAGTCGAGATATAAGGTTTTGACCATATACTATTTAAGAAGGACAGAACTACATCCTATTAGAATATTCAAGCACTTAAAAGTGAATGTTTCAAGTATTTATTTTAAAACTAATAGATAGACCAATACTTGCAGTGCTAAAATTAGCTTCAACCTTCACTCGCATAAACCAATTGATTGCATATATTAGCATTTAGTTGTTACAACACTTTACCCATTTGTTGTATGCTTAAACCTAGTAGTTGTTTGTCAGTTGTGGACCGGCCCATTACGGACTTGACAAGCTACTCCCAGCGGCTGTCGTGTGTCATCCTAGTTCGTTGGATAATATCCAACGGTCATATAGTCACAAGGCAAAAAGGTTGGTTTGCAACCACTAACCACCATTGCGACATAGACGTGGCCGTTAAATCCATAAAATCAATCGATACATCACGGAAAGGCAGCAGGGAAAATGCAAGTGGAAAGAAAAGATCAAGCGGAAAATCAAACTGACATGCTGCGAAAGATACAGCAAAAAAGAATGAACATACGGCAATAAAAAATGAACAGCCAATAAAATAAAAAATGCAGTTAACTTGGCTGATGTGGCAGCAAGTTTTAGGGGAGCTGTGAAGTCAGTTAAAACTTAATGGACAAAGCAACATTGTTGCATGTGGCCAACATTTGTGAACTGATTCCTTTAAAATTATGTAACGCAGTAGACCAAAGGCAAAGAAGAATGACCAAATAGAACTTTTAACAGGATTAACCGAATGTTCAAAATCAACTCTAGTAACAAAGAGTTTGTCAGAGAGCATGAACCAATTCAACGATATAATTGTTGTATATCGCAATTGGCAAGCAATTAAATTCTGTATTTGTACTCTAAAAAATAATCCCATGTTCACATACACACCAATTCAAAGGAAATATTAAACAGATTAAAATACTTCATACACAAAAATACCTAATGGCAGCGCAATTGTCTGATGCAAAATGCTGAATCGAGCATCTCTTCCTTACGAAATAGCATCTCTCCGGGTTAATTAACTTTTGGGAAATTTTCCAATATAGCCACTTTTGAAAACTCATTATCAAAATTAGCCATAGAACAAAATGTCTTAAAATAATAACCAAACACACTTTTTAGGACTTTTTATGGACTAAATTACCCCTATCCAAAGACCATTGTCCAAATTGCCTAAATCACCTAAATCCCGTCATCACCCGTCATCTCATAAATTTCTTTACACAGCCCCATCATCACAATCTCACCATCATAGCCCCTATTATCACAGCCTCCATCAACAAAAGGTTCCGCATTGTCAACAGTGTGAGGATTTGACCTAAAAGTACGGCTTTCTTACACTTTTACAATAATTTTTAATTGATTGGTAGATTATTATTGATAGAAAAGCATATTAGGATATGTATTAGCATGAACAATTTAAAATTTTCTTAAGATTAATGCTTGGGAAATATGGCACATTACGTGTTCGTTAAAATGTTTCTAAGAAATTTTTTCAATTATCTCAATAAATTTGTTGAGCTAGTTCCTAGTGATACACTCTTTAATACCAAAAGTACTTTCTAGTATGAATTTTGCACCTATTTCATAAACTTTACTTTACTTTTTTTTTTTGTTGGTTGTTGGCCCCATCATGGGCAATTACAGGCGATGGCACCACATCGCTTGTGCAATGACTTGTTTTGCCTGCGAGAAGTGCAGGCAAAGGATGCATCACTCGGCCAATGCATGCCTCCACCCGTGCTTCTCGCAAGTGATATCAATGAGATATGCAGGCAAATAATGTCATTGCCCGGGCGATGGATGCCTTCATTTGCTGTTCTTGAGGGCAGTATCAGCCATCGCCCCCGCAATGGTATCCTTTGCCTGAACTTAGCCCGCGAGAAGAGTCGGCGATGAATGCAATCACCCAAGCGATGCCAACCTTCACCCGCGATTTGAGTTTCCTCTACAATCATAAAAACACAAAATTTACCGGACTTTTCTTAATTTTTGGATTCACACAAGCAAATATCTTCTGATATTGTAATAAAAATTAATAAAGATGCCTGTTTCTATAAATATCTACAAAACCCATATATAAAACTTAATTAATTTTACAATCTAAATTTCAAAAAACACTAACCTTAATTCGTTCTTCAGCTTTTTTTTTTCTTTTTTGTGTTGATTTATTTTGTCTACAATGCTAGTCAACAATTATTGTTTGATGCATATGAAATCAGAGTAGCTTTGTGTTTAGTTATTGGAGGGAGTTTGAGAAGTGAAATGGGAGGAGTTTTGTGGAGTTTGTGTTTAGTTGTTGAGGTGAAATAATTTGGGCTTAGTTGTTGGCATGAAATGAGAGAGACGCTTTGGGGACCGGTAATTAAATCTATAAAAAGTGTGTGGTTATTATTTTACAAAATCTTGTTCTATGGCTAATTTTAATAATGAGTTTTTGAAAATGGCTATATTGAAAAACTTCCCATTACTTTTCTAAATGCTTGGACAATAATATACCAGAGGCAAACACGATAGGCCAAAAAGATACTTTAATTGGAGAATCAGCATATTGGCAGGCAAAACCGTAAGTAACTGCAGCAAAAATGCACTGACAGAGAGTACGTACGAATCCAATAATGTCCTTGAATTTACCAAAAGGCCTGTTATGCCGGATGATATAACCAAGGTAAATGCACTCAAATTTTTTTCTCTTGACGTATGTAAATCAGTTCTACAATGCATATAATAAGGCTGCAAATGACATTAACATACTCAAAAGTGCATGCTGAGGTTTCCGCACCAAAAAAGTTGGTCAAAAACAGCTGAAGGAAGCTCCAGGACAAAGTTGGTGATTTCGAAGATCCATTCTAAATCAACCTACATAGAAAAAACCAATAAATTTTGAAGAACTTAAGAAAATTGAATCAGGTGGCAGCTATAGTCCTTGCTGTTCTACACAGCTACATACTTCATGATAATTATAGGTTATACAGTTTATGTTTGATTGCCTCATTATTAATCTATTTTTATGATATGCGTTATTACAACTGAAAAGTAATATACTAACATAAAGAGTCATAATCAAGTGCGGACATACAAATTGAAAACTTGCTAGAAAGCTTTTATATAAAAAACTTTCTCTAAGATTATATACAAATCTAGGAGTAACGTCATCTTACGTAAGATATGATTTGCTACATTCAGAACCATGAAGGCTCACCTTTGATTATGCTCGCCTTTGTTAAACTTACATCTCTATATTGAACAAGGACAATGTGCCCATATAACCTGGCCAAGAGAGTAATTATCAGAAAATATCTCTGCTAACTAAAATTATGTAAATCACCATCCCCACACTGTTCCTTGGACAGAAAGACCGCAAAGAGATAAGTAGAATGTGTTACAATTCATCAATTTGAATTATATTCACTGGATTGATTTTATTGAATAATACGTAAGGTATTTATACATGCATACAGTATATCGTAGAAGGCAACTAAATTGTATGCATTAATTGTAGAGATATTTACATATGGAAATACTCAATCACTGTGATTTAGAAACGTTGAATATCTTGGGTAGTGATCTTCGGCCATGACCGTCTTGTCAATCGGTGAACATGTTGCCATATGAATTTCTGGTTGATTTGGTATGTTTGGATTCGTTGACTTATCAGCCCCCTCAAGCTGGGAATGGCCATAGAGTGAATGCCCAGCTTGTAGCGAAAACCAGAGAACATAGCCTTAGTCAATGGCTTGGTAAAAATATCAGCAACTTGCTTGGCAGAAGAAATATGAGTAGTGATGAGTAATCCTTGGCAAGAAATATGAGTAGTGATGAGTAATCCTTGGCTAACCTTTTCTCGAACGAAATGAAAATCAAGTTCTATATGCTTGGTACGAGCATGAAAGGCAGGATTCTTGGTCAAGTAAACAGCAACAAGATTGTCACATAGAAGTGTAGGAGGTTGATGAATAGGAATACCAAGGTCATGAAGAGGAAATGTGATCCACATGAGCTCAGCAGCAGCAGGGGTAATAGAACGGTACTCAGCTTCAGCGCTAGAGCGAGCAACGGTCTGTCTTTTTACTCCATGAGACACAATTTGCACCCAAGTAAACACAATATCTGGTCGTGTTACGCCTGGTCTCAGTACAGCCAGCCGAGTCAGAGTCAGAAAACGCGTACACATGATTGGAACTTTGTGAAAGATACTGCAAGCCAAAATCAAGAGTGCCTTTGAGATAGCGGAGTATTCACTTAACAGCCCTGAGATCAGCCTTGGTAGGGTCTTGGAAATGTTGATAGACACGGTTGACTGCATGTGTAATGTCAGGACGAGAGAATTTCAAATATTGAAGACTACCAACAAGGGCTCTATATTCCGTTGGATTGAGTGGTTCACAATCAGTTGACAAGATTACTTCCTTCACTGCCATTGGCGCGGAAATGGGGGTACAATTTTCCATCTTGGCCTTTGCAAGGACATCCTTGGTGTATTTGGCCTGAGACAAAAATATACCCTTGTTAAAATATTTAATTTCAATGCCAGAAATAGCTTAATTTCCCGAGACCTTTAAGAGCAAATTGAGAGCCAAGGGTGGCGATAATGCCTTGAATGACAGTCGAATTTTTTCCTACAATAATAACGTCATCAACATATATTAAAATGAAAATAGTAATATTAGGCTTATGCAATGTAAAGAGTGATGTATCCGCTTTGCTGCAATTGAAGCTTAAACCAAGAAGAACTTCAGAAAGGCATTCAAACCAAGCATGTGGGGCTTGTTGAAGTCCATAAAGTGACTTGTGAAGCTTACACACGTATGATGGCTTGGATGAGTCAATGAAACCAGGTGGTTGCTCCATGTAGACATCCTCTTTTAATTGTCCATGTAGAAAGGCATTGCGAACATCTAATTGTTTCAGGACCCAACAAGAACGAACAGCAAGAGCAATCACAAGGCGAATGGTGGTGTGTTCGACCATGGGACTGAAAGTTTCAGAGAAATCAACGCCAGGAATTTGGGTGAACCCTTTAGCGACAAGCCGCACTTTAAAGCGAGCAATGGAGCCATCTTCTTTATGTTTAAACTTGGACCCGACCACATTTGCAACTGTGGGTCTTGGCACAAGAGACCATGTTTGGTTTTGGTAGAGCGCAGTGAGTTCCTCTTGCATGGCAGTAACCCAATGTTGGTGTTCTAGAGCAGCTTTAAGAGTCTTAGATTCATTAGTGGTGGCGGCAGAGAGAAGTGCAAGATGAGATCTAGCTCGAGCCTTTTGTCTAGTCACCATAGGATGAATATTAGTAGCATGTTCAGTTGTGATTTTTTCTTTGCTGGCTTGCTTGATGTGGATATCAAGAGAGATCAACAACTAAATTTTGAGATATATCTGGAGGATCAAGAGTATTTTGTCTCTGTGTATCTCATTAGTTGAGTTTTCTTCTTCTTCTGCTGTCGGAAGTTGAGGAGTCACAGGTTTGCATGGAACGAGCTCATTTATCTGATTGTCGTGGAGATAGTCAATTGGAGTAGCAACTGGAGTATCTTGTGGTTGAGTGGAAGACTGTGTCACAGGCGAACCGAAAATTAGTGGGAAAGACGTAGGACAGCAGCTTGTGCAATTGGCATTTGAATTTGAGGTGGTATTGCATGAGGATTTGATATTCCCAAGCATTCCTTTTTGAGCATGAGCATGATAAGTGGTATGGTTGGATTTTGTGTCTTGTGACATTCGAGCAGCGGAAGTAAGCCACTCATCACATGATGGAAACTCCACCATATGTCCCGTTTCCTGTATAGGAGATATTAATGAATTATTATCAGCAAATGGGAAAACCAATTCATCAAAAATTACGTGTCTAGAAATATAAACACGTTTATTCTGAGGATTTAAGCACCTATATCCTTTATGTAAGGGGCTATATCTAATAAAAACACAAGGAAAAGATTTTACATCAAATTTGTATTTTCTATAATCTCGTAAACAAGGAAAGCATCGACACGCTAGAATTCTAATGCCTCTATAATCAGGAGTATGTAAAAATAGAATCTCATAGGGACTCTTAAAACCAAGTGTTGACATTGGCGTCCTATTAATTAAATATACTGAAGCCAAAAATATTCAGTCCACAAAGACAAAGAAATTGAAGCGTTAAACGTGATGGTTAAGGCTCTCTCCACTATATGACGGTGTTTTCTTTCAGCAACACCATTTTGCTGAGGCGTGTGAGGGCATGAGATATGTCTTGTAATACCGCATTGCTCAAGATGATTAATAAATACAGTAGAGAAAAATTCGCCTCCACCATGGCACTGAAATATTTTAATTTTCCTTTCAATTTGGTTCTCTACCTGTTTCTGAAATTTGACGAAACAATTAAAGAAGTCAGACTTTCTTTTTAAAAGAAAAATCCAAGGGAATCTTGAAAAATCATCAATAAATAGTGCATAAAAACGATAATTTTGATTAGTGGCTACAGGTGGTGGGCCCTACAAATCAGAATGAATTATTCCTAATGGAAAAGCCGTAATGGAAAAGCCGTTGTTTTATTATTAACGGAAGAAAAATGAAGTTTGCAATGTTTCCCTAATTGACAAGAAATGCATAATGATGACTTCTTTATCCATTGCATACACCAATTTTCCTTTCTCTTATTAAGACGTGTAGGACCCTGGCACTTGGATGGCCAAGCCGTTTATGCCAGACGTCTGAATTGGCAGCATTTCCTCTTATTGCGGCAAATGTTAGTTCTTTATTTTCCTCCAAGGCATGTGGATTGCCTTTTTTAAGCCCCCTTGCTAGGACCTGCTTCTCCTGATTCTTAACAACAAAGTCATCAGAGCTAAACTCAAAAGAACATTTATTATCTCGAATAAGTTGTTCAACAGATAATAAATTCTTCTTTAATTTAGGGACAACCAACACATTATTAAGTTTCAATTTTCCATAATTAGTGTTTAGAGAAGCATTACCAACATATGTAAAATGAAGACCTAGACCATTTCCCACAAATATTTTATCCTTCCCTTCGTAAGGAATTGGTTTGTCAATGTTACCTTTGTTATTTGTCATGTGAGAAGTTGCATCCGAATCTGCATAGAATTGAGAGTCGTTTCCATTCTGGAGATTCATGGCTGCAAGGGCCTTAGGTGTGTCTTCTTCATCGGAATAATCATATCGATACCAACAATTAACAGCTGAATGGTTCTTTTTGCCAGAAATTTGACAAATTATTTCTTTTTCTTGTTCTTGTTGGTTCGTTACTTTGTTTTGTTTTGGTGGAGGCTGAGAATTCAACTTGTTTTGATTGTTCACATTTCCTCTTCCTCCACCGTTACCATGTGCAGGGAAGTTATTGTACCTACCACCACCTTGATTCTTGCCTCCTCGCCCTCACTGTCCAAAGAATGCCTCATTATGATTCATTTGAGCAGACTTATCTACTTCCCTCTGAGAAACAACAGTTTGCTCATGATTTTGTAAAGCCAAGACAAAACGCTTCATATTAGGATAGGGAGGTTTAGTCAGCATTGCTGTCTTAAAATCAGCATATTGAGGACCAAAAGAGCTGGCTACCTGAAAGACTTGGTCTTCGATGGCAATAGGTTTCCCAAACGCAGTAAGCTGATCACAGATATTCTTGAACTTTTTTATATGATCTTTGAGTTTGAGAGACCCTTTTTTCAGTGAATAGAAACTATTCTTCAACCAAGACTCTTGTTCTTTGGTTGCAAGGAGCATTTGCTCTTCAATGGCAAGCCACACTTCACGAGCAGTGAGGCCACCAGTTACTGTACTCAAGGCTTCTTCAGACATCATTCCCCTAAGCCAAGTCATAAACAATCCATCATTATTTTACTGTTTGAGGAGTGGAAACACCATGGCCAGATATTAGCGAAGTGAAACTTGCTAGTTATATTTTCGAGTTGACGTATGATGATTTGAAGTACCAAGGAGGAGGTTATCTGCCCACATGTGCAAAGCCAACCATAATTCTGTGAGGAGATCAAAACCAGGTTGGACACTTTGTAAATCTCGACCAGGCTTAAACTATTGAGCTCTTCCTAAAAAATCAGTCGTAATGTCTATGCACGAATAGGCATCGTAACTGCAACTCAATAATTATCTTACAACGGTTGCCCCATTAACCCATGGTTTTAAGTGGTGCATTCAATCCAGGAATGGTCACGCATTGAAGAAGACACGGTAATCTCGGGTGTCTATAAAAGTTCGGAGGAATTCGGAGAAAGAGGCTTTCTTTCAGAAAAAGAAAAACATCCTAAAGAAGAAAAACTAAACGAAAAAGATAATATTCCAGGTCAAGAGAAGACAGATCCAAATTTTTCCTACGATACTCACTTACTGACTTAAACATCAGAGGGTTTTCACTGAAAAATATATCTGGTACCCGCTAACAGTTTTCTATGATTGCAGGTGACTGAGATGCAGTTCAATCAAAGACGTCTATAACAACATCACTGAATCAGCAGCAATCTATTCCCACCAAAACAAATTCAAGTGCTCAAAAGGCAACCTGGTCGTACTTTAAGCTCGACCAATTTTCTACATTAACATTTTAGTGCCGTTTGTAGGGACGAGTAAAAAGCTATTGTTAACTAAGTAAGGTAACTAAGGGATAGGCAAAATGAATGCAGGAGAAAATAGAGTTCGCATAATTGACATCGCAGTGAATAAACTTACTGCTTCATGGGGAGTGACGAATAAGAAAAGGAAGAAGTTTGTGAGTGAATGGAACGCATGGAGAAACAAATGGAAACTCCCATTGCTGTTCTTCAGGAATTAAAGGAGGGACAAAGGAGAGCAGGGGAGAAAGCTCCAGTAGAGAATCAAAGCACTTTCGTTAACAGAGTCATCCCAGGCCAAACAAGGTCACGAAAAATTTAGCAAAGAGCAGAACTTTCGACTGGAAGACCAACCGGGGGGAAATCAGAGTTGGATGAGTAGAGAAAGAGGAATCGACATTGCGAAAAGAAAATTGAGATAGCACCTGAGTGACGTGGAAAGAAAACACGATTAGGTCACAGTACGAAACCTAAATCACACTATAGAATTGGAGGGAGAGGTGCATAGATTGGCTCAAGCAATCGACGAGCTTCAAGGGCACCAAAAGGCACCTAGCTGGAGAATCATATTGGATAACAAATCCTCTTTTTCAGAGGAGATCATGGATACGATAATTCCACGAACTTTTGGCTTTTAGATCTTAAGTACTCTGGGAAGAACGACCCTTTGGTTCACATCGAGAGATTTAATGACAGAAAGGGAGTGCAAGGGGACACAAGTCTAAAGGAGCAGAGCATTTTCGTTGACCTTGGAAGGATGGGCATAGGAATGGTACAGAAAACTGCCTCAAGAAAGTGTCAGGAGCTTTGACCAAATGTGCCAAGAATTTGCAGAACAATTCCTCGAGGCAATGGCTTTAGAAGACAATATAATAAAGGTATTGAGGATCAAACAAAGGGAAAATGAGACTCTCCAGAAGTTCCTGAAAAGGTATCACCATACCATTCTCGACATTGGAGCTTTCAACCATCCACAAGCCTTGAAAGGACTTAAGGAATGGGTGAAAATAAAGCAGTTTTAGTATAACTTGAGGAACTTGATTGTGCAGACATACTTCATGGCCTACAAGTAAGTGAAATGGGATGCTGAGATCAAAGAGGAGAAGGCTGGGAGAATAAGAACTGAGTAGCTTGAGGAACTGAAAAAGAAAAAAAAGAAAGCATAGAAGGTTAGGGCCCTCATAAGCCAAAGCGACAAGTCATCATTGAGCAGAGGACCAAATAGTTGATTACTTCTATACCAGACCTGCCCGTGACCATCTTAGTTTCAATGGGCATGGGCTCCATCTCATCGCCATTCTACTGGCGATCATTGGAATGAGCCCAACCAGCCATATAATTGCCATTATTATGATGCTCGAACAACTCGTTACCCATCAGAAGCTAGGCCACCTCGACTGAATTCCCTGCCTTCTAGCCATACACACAATAAATTCTACAGGGAGAAAGCTGTGAAGATGATCGGCCCAAGCCAGGCTTACAAGCAATACACTCATCTAAAAGTCCTTCTAAAGGAATTGTATCATACTATTAAGGACCGTGGCCAATTATATTCATCAGCCCTGATAGCAAAAACTACTAATAAGAGACAGAAACAGGTTCTACAAATTCCATAACACCTATGGTCATACCATAGTTTAGTGCTGAGACTTTAAGAATCAGGTTGAAGACTTGGTTAGGAATCACTACTTGGACTATTTTATAGATGGCACACACTCGACTATAAATTTGTAATATAGAACAGAAGAGGAGGTTGGGGACGTAAGGCGTGAGTAGCACCTGGTCGGGTCATTACTGGAGGCCCGACACTAGTTGAAGATTCGAACAGACCTAGGAATAATTATTTAAAGTATGTGATGACTAGCAAAGACATCATTTTCAATATGCTGGCAGCGAAGTGAGCAAAGACTAGGTAAATGCCCATCATTTGGACAGACGACGATGAGGAGGGGGTATTATACACACATAAAGATTGTTGTGCAAATTTTATTAAACTCACAAGTGCACGAATCTATTGTAGAATAGATCAACGGTGATGAGTGTCGATCCCACAAGGAGGTGAATTTTAATTGCTTATAAAATTAATTTTCTAAGTAGGTGGTTGGATGAAAGTGACTTAGGCTATCTTATGATTTAAATTAGAGCGGCGGGAATAAACTATTAAAATGAAGTGCTTGGGTCTCTGGATCTGTACTCAACATGCAATATCGGCTTAACATTCCTTATTAGTGCCAATTAAATCATGAAAAGGAATTTTCCATTCCTCATGAACCTCACTCTAATTAATATGGTGCTAAGTGCTTACCGTGCCAAATAGTAATAACCTTGCATTAGGAAGACGGTTATACCAACCAATATCTAGACAAGATTATTACTATCTGTCAATGAAAATTCAAAACATCCGTATAAATCAGAGGGGAAGATAAAGTAAATTTACCAAACTAAGCCTATGAAGCATGTTAAGACTTTACCTTCAACCTTTCAACCAAAGCTTGAAAGAAAATTAGCTACTCATAACTGAACTAGGGGTAAAATGAGAATTTTATTAAAATACATAGAAAATACAAGATAGAGGAAGAATTACAGAAAATAAAGCAAAAAAATGAACCTAATTCAGGAGTGTCAAATTATGTGGGGGAGTTCCCTTTTGATAGATACAATAAATAAATCTTGGCCATCAAATTAAAACAATTTGGATCCTCAGAATTGTGACACATGGCAAGTTCTGATTGGATAAAACACATCATCAGGACTGTCATTTCGTGTATATGCATGTATCGTACGAACATTTTTTCAGTCCACTAATATACTGCCACATCGTCGATTAATGCCACATAAGCATTTTAGTCCAATAGGATCGTGACACATCATCAGTCAACAACATATTATCAGTCAACACTACATCATCAATCAATGCCACATCATTCGTCCAATCGAATGTTGCCACGTCATCATATAGTGCCACGTCATCGTACAGTATATGTGAATAGTATCATGAATAGTACCGTATATATGAACAGTGCCATTTATCTTTTTAGGCTTCTCCTAAGGTTTTCGACTGTTCTGAATTCAAAATTATTGTCCGTATTGCTATTTGATCTCTCGTTCATTATGAAATGACCATGATGTCCCATAGAATACATAAAATACTTAATTAAAATAAAACATATATAATTAAATCACAAGAGACTTAAAGACATAAAAGTAAGGATGTTAGTGAGACTTTAAGTGTAAAATGATGATTGTTTCCTTTATAAATGCACATTTTCTAGCACTCAATGCCCTAGTGATCAGTGCAACCGTGACAAGCAAAAAATTCGACTAGATACTTGTAGATTTTGGAAGGTCGGTGAATGGTCTGTTCAAGTCAACCTTAGAGGAGACGAGGATCACGGACTTGAAGTTAGAGAATACTAGCACATCTCTGAAGGGATTTGGTGGGAGAAAGTTGACTCTTATTGGAGTTGTTGAGCTGCCCATCACGACAGGCTCCACGCCATTCCATAAAGTGATGATGCTAGATTTCATGGTAGTAAATGAGGACAACCTATACTAGATAATTCTTAGCAGTCCTTTCTTGAGAATCAACAAAGTAGTGATGTCTAATCATTACTTGGCCCTCAAGTAATGGGTAAATAAAGTTGTAAGAGTTGTGAAGAATGACCAGAGAATTGCTCAAGGGTACTATGCAATAACAACAAAGGAAACAATGCAAATTATCTTGTTGGATGCTTAAGGTGATTAAAAAAAAAAAGGTAGGAATTGGTTGAGGAAGTTGAAATGGTAAACATAAAGCTTGCGAGTGTATGCCAATGTGTTCACTTGGTCGCATGATAACATGTCAGGGATAGACCCAGTAGTAGCCTGTCATAAATTAGTAGCGAAAAATGATGTTTGATCAGTGAAGCAGAAGAGGAGGTGTTTCAACCAAAATAGATATAACACTATAAATACGTTGGTAAAAAAGTTATTATGAGCAGAGTTCATTAAGGAAGTAGAGTATCCTGAGTGGATCTTTAACATGGTCTCAGTGAAGAAGGCTAATAGAAAGTGGCGGATATGTGTAAACTTTACAGATCTTAAAAATCAATGCCCAAAAGATATCTTCCCATTGTTTAAAATCAATGAGTTAGTTGATTTGACAGATAGTCATAGCATGCTCAGTTTTATAGATGTTTTTTCTAGTTAAAACCAAATACTGATGTATAAGTAAGATGAGGAGCATACTGTCTTCATCACTAACGTAGGTCTACTCTGTTACAAAGTGATGTCATTTGGTCTAAAAAATGCTTTTGCAATATATCAGAGGCTTGTGAGTGAAATCTTTAAACTGCTTATTGGGCATACAATGGAGGTGTGTATGGACAACATGATTATGAAATCTAAAAACTCGTTCAAGCATGCTCGACACTTAGACAAGAATTTCGAGCTACTCAGAAAGTATAAAATGAAGCTCAACCCTGAGAAATGCGTGTTTGGGGTAGACTTGGGAAAGTTTTTAGGATTTATGGTAAGCCACAAAGGAATTGAGGTGAACCACAAAACAGAATCAAGCGATTGTAAAAATGAAGTCTCTTTGCATGATTAAAAAGCTATAAAGCATTACTGGGAAATTTTCTGCTCTAAATCAATTTATTTCACAAGCAACAGACTAGTGTTATGTTTTGTTCCAGGTGATGTGGAAAGGGAAGAGAATGGAGTAGACCTTAGAGTGCGAGCAAGCATTTCAACAGTTGAATAAGTACCTTCTTGAGGCTTCATTGCTGTCAACACTACAATAAGGCGATAAGTTGTATTTATATTTGGCAGTATCTCAGTCGGCCACAAGCGCAGTGATGGTGAAGGAGGAAAGAGGAGTCTAGTATCTACTATATTATACCAGCAAGGCACTACTTAAAGCAAAGACGAGGTATCCGAAGTTAGAGAAGTGGGCTTTTAACATTGGTTGTTGTAGCTTGAAAATTAAAGCTTTACTTTTTAGCATACTCTATAACTATGATGACGGACCAGCCTTTGAGGCAAGTGTTACTCAAGCTAGAGGCTTCTGGTCATCTTATGAAGTGGTCAGTGGAGTTAAGTTTGTTTAACATTAGTTGTCAACCTGGAGCTACAATTAAAGCTCAAGCATTAGCTGACTTTGTTGCTGAGTGCACTGAGGTAGACAAAGACGTCAGCGGTAGCGGTGGAAAAGTAGAGAAAACGCCAATGAGGTCTCCATAGTGTCTTTAGATGGTTTTAGTAAAAAACAATGAGCAAGAACATGTGTAATCATCATTAGCCATGAGGGTGTAGATATTCCTTATGCTGTGAGGTTTGAGTTTAAAACAACTAATAACCAAATGGAATATGAAGCTTTCTTTGTAGGATTAAAATTGGCACTAGCACTACAAGCAAAAATAGTGAAAGTCCGAACTGACTTCCAACTCGTAGCCAATTATCTCAACGACAGCCTCCAAACGAAGGATGAAAAGATGGAACAGTATCTTAGGTATACTAGACGAGTGATGGGAAAATTTAGAAGAGTGAAAGTTGAGCGGATACAAAGGGAATAGAGCTTTTGAACGGACATTTTAGCAAGGATAACAGGAACTTCATATGTGAAGATGCCCAAATCTGTTCAGTAGAGGTTAGGACCTTTTCAAATGTTGAGCAGGAAATGGAGCTGATGTGCCTTGATGTGATGAAGTCATGGATGATTCGAAAATTTCATACATCCGAGATGGAATTTTGCCTGTAGACAAGGGAGAAGCGAGGAAACTTAAGTGTTGGGAACCCAGGTATAAATTAGTCGATGAGATGCTATACCGATGAAGATATAACTTGCCCTTTTTGCGATGCCTAAATGATAAGGAGGCGGATTATGACTTAAGGGAGATACATGAATAAGTATGTGGGAATAACTCTAGGGCAAGATCATTGCCCTTTAAGGCTTTGAGACAAAGGTATTTTTAACCGACAATGCATTGCGATGCTCAGGAGAAGAGAAGAAGCTGCAAAACTTGTTAGAGTTTCGCAAATATTCCAGTACAGCCACTAGAGAAGCTGACTTCAATGTCATCCCCTTGGCCATTTGCTTAGTGAAGGGATGACTTTGTCAAGCCCTTCCCTAAATGGCAAGGAAAAACAGTGCACGTCATTGTCACTGTTGATTATTTCATGAAATGAGTCAAGGTTGAAGCCTTGAATAGGATAATTAAAAAGAAGATGATCGAATTCATCTAGAGAAATATCATGTGCAGATATGGGATCCCCTATGCCCTCATTATAGACAATAGCAACTTCAGGGAGTTCTGTAGGAATTTGGGAATAAAGCTGAAATTCTACTCACCAATACATCCGCAGGCAAATGGGCAGGTGGAGGCGGTAAACAAAATAATAAAGAAGCTTCCAAAAACCAGGCTTAGAGAGAAAAAAGAAACTTGGGTCAACAAGTTGCGTGGTGTGTTATAGGCGTATAGGATGACATATAAGACCGCCACAGGAGAAACACCTTTTGCACTAACCTTTAGTCATGAGACGGTAGTCCCAGTAGAAATTGAGATGGGAACTAATCGCACAAAGCATTTTGACGAGGGCCAAAATGACGAGCAAATGTACTTGAACCTCGATCTATTGGCCGAGAAAAGAGAGTCAGCTTCGAAGAAAGTAACTGAGTGTCAACGGAGGGTAGCTTACTACTACAATCAGAACATGCATATATAGCAATTTAGAAGCAAAGATTGTGTACTCCGAAGAGTACAAGGGATCCAAATCATGGGGTGTTTCGTCCCAACTAAAAAGGGCTATATAGGATTGTGTAAGCAATTCGACTAAGAGCACACAAGTTAGCGTATATGGATTGATAAGAAGTCAAAAGGTCATGAATACAAAGCAGTTGAAGAAATGCTTCCAGTAAGCTTTCTTGTAAAAATTTGGTTGTTTTTCTTCGTAGTCTATGTCATTAGAAGTCTATAGCATGTAGTTTGTTTACTTAAAAAAGTAAAGTATTTGCAAAAAAATTAAGCTTCTAACTTACTTGCAATCCAAGAATATCTCATGCCGAATGAAAGACTTAAAGTCTCAAAGCCTACTCAAGGCAAGACAAGAGTCAAAGTTCATTCAAACTTGTTTGGTTGGCAAATGCAAGCAGCCAATCAATAAACAGTAATGATTAATACTCTTTTTAAGAAAAAAAAAAAGGGGGGCAAGAGGCTCGAAGTCCCAAAAGCCTGTTCGAGGTGGGACAAGAGTCGAAATTTGCTCACGTCTATTCGATAAAATGAAAGACGAACTGGCGAGGATCTATAAAAAATCTAAGTCTTAAAAGCCCATTACGGGCGAGGCAACATCCCAAATTTTTAAATCTGCTCGATAAACTGAAATTAAGCAGGCAAAGAACTACGGAAGGACATAAAGTCTCAAAACCCAAATGAGGTAAGGCAAAAGTCCAAGTTCATCGAAGTTTGTTTGTTTGTTTAGGCATAGTTAGTTAGAAAGCTGATTTTTGAAAAAGATTCATGATAAAGCTTAAGGTCTTGAAGCTTGTTTAAGGCGAAAAAAGAGCCTAAATCTACTCAAGTTCAATAAATTGGACGTCACAACGCAAGCCATAGGATCCAAAAGGTTACAAGGCAAATAAAAGGCTCGAGGCCTTAGTGCCTATTTGAAATAAGTGGAAGTAGCCAGAATCCATTCGAACTAATAACGAGGCAGCAAACAAGTATTAATCGAGTTACTTTTAAATAAAATTCCAAATAACGAATTAGAAGCCAAAGTTCATATAAAGCCTTGTTCTTCTTATTATTATTTTTTAAACAAAAAGGGGTTAAGACCAAGTGTAGCTTTAAGGAGTTTGGCAGGGGGTCCAAACTCGTTCCCTAGGGGTCACCATCAATCGAAGGGGGCATATCCTCTATAGTCTTCAAAGGGGGTGCATCCTCAATAGTCTTAGAAAGCCCCTCTTGCGCCTCATTTTCCTTGTTTTGCTCGTCCATATAAGCACCCAAACTAGCTTCTAGCTTATTCATATCCAACTCTGGATACTCCTTCTTCAGCATGACCATAATGCAGTTATAGCAAAATGATAGGCTCGAACTGTATTCATTGACACTCTGCTTCTCCAAAGTATAGATCCTACGTTGAAAGCGAGATGTCTCATCCTTCAGATAATGCTCGAAAGCAAACCTCTGGGTATCAAGGTCTTTCCTGGCATTGATTAGCTTGCCTCTTATATCTGCCAACTCACGCTGGAGCTACTCTGCCTTGGAGTCGGATAAGGTCACTTTCTCCTCAAGATCCAATCTATTGGTGTGAAGCTTAGTAGATCGTTTTTTCTCTTGCTTTAGC
The DNA here is from genome assembly GCA_030449905.1 of Luvunga scandens. Classification (NCBI taxonomy): domain Eukaryota; kingdom Viridiplantae; phylum Streptophyta; class Magnoliopsida; order Sapindales; family Rutaceae; genus Luvunga; species Luvunga scandens. The sequence goes on from JASUUG010000026.1 coordinate 64,844, forward strand.
TCTTTCTTTAGGCTCTGATTCTCCCCCCTTAACTTCTCCTCATAGTTGGCAACTCGAGATTTATAAAGGGAAGAGGCCACAAAAAGCTAGTAAGCACTTCGTTGAAAGGTATTAAGTAATTCACCGAGATTTCGGTCATGTAAGTCTGAAAGGTACTTCAGCTTCACGAGCTTTGCTAGATCCTTCTGGAAAAGTTCAATAGGGTTAGCCTTTTTGCTTTGCCAAGAAGATTTTGACTGAGTTCTCACAGAGGTAGGAGCATGGGAGCTTAAGCCGAAGTCCTCTCAGCGAGACTTTCGCTTTTTACAGGAGGAGGGGGGAGTATTTACAGAGGAGAAGCGTCCTTGGCAGCTCCAGATTTCTTCGGAGGGGTGGATGAGCTGCTTGAGGCGCTGTCGGTGTGACTATGTTTCTTTATTCTTTCAAAGATATTGCTCATTTATGCCATTTCAGACACAAGACGAGCTTGGACCAGGCTAGTATTAGACAACAAGTCTCTGTATGAACTCGTGTTGACCAAGGCTGTCTCAACGCGCAACTTCACCTTCTTCTTTACATCATAAATCATGCTCTAAGAGATTGAAACTCAATAAAGGTTAGTAAGATGAATAAGAAAAAGACCTAAAGGAGAAATAAAATGGGCAGCGAGCAACCTGGAGTACAAAAGCGGGTGAAGACGTGAATTTCTTCTTTGGATGTAAAGGCCACCTGACCCTAATTACCCTTAGCAAAGAAAAATTTTCCCTTCCAGTTACCCCCAGAGGTGGGAAGATCTACTATTTATTTTCTTTTCTTAGAGCTGTTCATGAAGTAGCACCAGCCAACATCCTTAGGACTACTTCTTAGCTGATAAAGATTTTTTATCTCTTTCGTAGTGGGTTCACTCATCCCACACCTTTGGTATAACACATATAAACCGGAGAGGACCCCCTACCCATTAGGGTTGAGCTAACCAAGAGACAGATTCAATTTCCCTAGTACATTTGTAAAGTAAGGTTGAAGTGGTAGCCTAGCACCAATTTTGAAGCATTGTAGATATAAAGATATATACCCGCGAGAAGGTCGGCTAGGGGTATTGACTTTGCTAGGTGCCCTCAACTCGATATCATTAGGAATATTGTACAACACCCGAAGCCTATCTAAGTCTTCTTGGGTGGTCTCACAATCCATAAGATCAATAGGGTAAGACTCAGCTTCCATTCTATAACTCATCTTAAGTCTTTACGCTAGTCGAGGCTCCTCGGGGGAACTCTCTTCACTACTCACATCCTCAACAGCGCTCACTGCTACCCTAACTCCAGGACCCTCGCCAAAACTGGTACCCTCCTCACCATTCCCCTTGCGGGATTCAATTTCTTTAGATGAAGATGAAACCTCAGGGGACATCCTCCTAGGGTTATCCCTAAATGTAGATGGTCGGTTTTCCTCTATGGTGGTAGCACAAAATCCTAAAAAGAAGGGGTATGGTGTACCTGTTGCACCATAGCTGGATCCCATTTTAATTCCATAAATATCCTTGTGCCCTTCTTTCTTAGTAATTTTGGTATAAAAGAAAGAAAAAAAATGTTTTTTCATAAAAGAAAAGATTGATAGATGCTAATCCAACTATTTTACACTCTCAACGTGACAATTCTACGTGCTTCCATATCAAGACAGAAATCAATAACGAACTCTAGAGAACAAATCTCTATAACAGTAGAACAAAGCAAGACTTCCATAATTTTAAAATAATTAAGTAAAAGTCTCAATCCAACAGAAACCACTAATTCAAAGATAAAAATAAAAACTAAAAAAAATCTTTTCACCATCACAATAACAACAACGTGTTTTTATTTAACAAAAATAAAAACTCAGGTGGGATTAGAGGAAGGGAGAGGAAATTTAAATTTAATTAAGTTTTAAAATGTAAATTTATGATACAAGGGTTTTATAAGAGCTTTTTAGGGTTGCTAACCAACCTGGAGCCGTTCAGGTGCTTCCGAAACGATTTTCCCATTTTTCTTTTTACGCTATTTATGACCATCCTTACAGAAAAATTAAAGGATCTGTTATTTAACAGAAACAAATATCCGCCTGTTGAGAATGTACAGGAAACCATTAACGCTGACAAAGGAGAGATTTATGAATGAATTCAATTTTTAGTACAAAATTTACTTTGTTTTTCTATTGTTATTTTCAATTCACGGACACGTTGAAGCTCAAATTCAGGACTTCAGACCTCTGAAGACTGCTCCTTACCTAGAGCTAGACCTTGGCTTCATCCATGAAGCTTACTTATTAGGTGGCTTTTGAGATGGCTCCTGCGTAAGACCGAATTTCTCATGGTTTTGTAATACAAACAGCGCCTCCTCTCGCTGCAGCCAACGTGATTGGGCTTCTTCGAGTAAAACGCCAATCTTATATCCTGCAATCATTTCATGCACAAAAAAGGCTCTATGAAACTGACTCTACACCAAACGACATCGTTTGCCTACAGAAATTACAAATACTTACCCGCTTGCATCGTACTGAAGCGCCAAGAATTGGAAAAATGATAACCAGAACAGGACGAATTGCAAAATGTCTTTCGCCGAACGACGTCGTTTGCAAATACAAATTCTTGACGTTAGCTTCCATTGCATAAATTTTAAAGAATAGATTTTAAAAATTTAATTAAGGATGAAATATAGTGAGAAGAAGAAGCCATGATAGCTTAATTGACGAGAGATAAAATAATTGAATGTGACTTTCCAAGATATGAACATATAAACTGAAGTAGATGCTTTTAGCAGGTTACTCCCTTGAATCTACCTGCAAGTTTCGTGATAATTTCATCTCATTATCCTGGGAAAGTATAAATTGTCTACTTTTCTAAATGTGATGTTAAATAATTTCATTGAAGACTAATGTAGGGCTGGGCAATGAGTAAAGTAATGACAACGAAAGGTAGAAATTTCGATAAGAAAAAGAATAATTCGTGGACTGCAGGGAAGAAAGAAAATAATTCTTTAATTTTTTTAAAAAATTTTGTTGCCCGAACTATAGTTTTGAAGAGAAATTAAAATTAAATTTGGACAATTATTAAGAGTTTTTACCAGAAATTAAATTTGGAGTCTCACAGCAGATGATTATGGCTGTTCTATTCAGACTTTTATTCAATATAAATTATATTCACCCAGAAAATTTTGTTTCTTTATCTTCTCTACTATCCGGTTTCGTGAACTATACCATGTAGTGTGTCCAATACAGGAGAATATTTATCACATTGCAAATATACATATATGGGGGCTGGATTAGCAGACACATAAAAATACTTTTAATTTTACACTAATTAATATTCATTAAATATTAATTGCATCAATGGACGAGATTTATTGAAATTAAATAATCAAGATTTTTTAATATTTTCTTTCTCCATGTGAACCCCACCTCCAACCTTGCTCCCTCTTTTATTTCCTCTCTTCCTTCACGTGATGTGCTTTCTCTCTCTCCTCCCTCCTCTCTTCTCTTCTCTTCTCTTGTTCTTTTTAATCTTTGACTTTTCATTTTCTTTCTTTTTTATTCCCTTAGCCAGAAAATTTTTTTACTCTCTCCAAATTAATCTCACAACTCTTTGTGAAGATGCATGAACATACAAAAAGATTTGGTATGCTGTCATACTTTTTAATTTTTTTTTACAATTAATTTTAGCTAACTTTTTTAATTCATTTTTTTCAATATTTTTATCTTTAATACATTATTTATTTTTCATTCTATGAAATCATTATATTGTTTCAATTGTTTGACACATTACAGGTGAACAATGGCGAAGAGGTTGGAAAAAATCTTGAACAATTAGAGGCACCATATGTGGGGATGCTTTTTGAAATGTTAGAGCAGGCTAGAAACTACTATGAAGATTACGGCAGACATGAGGGTTTTTGGATTCGAACTCGATCTTCTTCCAAGAGTAGAGTGGGCTATAATGAGGTGACTAGTGGACAATTTACTTGTGTCCATCAAGGGAAGTATGTGCCAAAGAGTAACAAGCCTAATTTTAAAGAACACAACGAAAAAAATGCAAGTAGGTAACTACAAAAAGAAGAAGTAGAAATTGTTCAACAGTTAAATGTGGGTGTGAAGCTAGTACGTGGGTTATTTATGATAAATGGTCAAACAAGTGGAAAGTTACAATTTTCAAGGACTCTCATAATCACAAAGTAGTTACTCTTGCTTGAAGAATGAAGATGAAGTCAAACAAACATATGCCTAAAGCCGCTAAGAATTTGACCGAAGCTTTTCATAGAGAAAATTTGTGTATTGCAAAAGTTTGTTCAATTCTAAGAGGTTCGAAAATGAGCTTGAACAATAGAGATTGTTATAATCACTTGAGAAATGTGTCTCATAGGCAGTTAGATGGAGGGGATGCCCAATCAGTTCTTACATATTTCAAAAAAAAGCAAGCTGAGAACCCTCAATTCTTTTATACAATCCAATGTGATGAAAAAGGGCATGCAACTAATTTTTTTTGGGTTGATGCTCAATCGCGATTGGCATATCACTATTTTGGGGATGTAGTTTCATTCGACACAACTTATAGAACAAACAAGTATGATATGTCATTTGCACCATTCACAGGAGTGAGCCACCACTTACAATTAATACAATTCAATTGTGCACTTCCACAAGATGAAACATAGGTAACATTTTAGTGGCTTTTTGAGACATGGCTTGAAGCTATGGGAGGACGTCCTCCAGCTTCTATCATTACTGACCAAGACTTGGCAATAAAAGGGGCAATTGCGAAGGTTTTTCCAAATACTCACCATCGATTATGTCTTTGGCATATTAAGAAGTTTGCCAAGAAGTTGTCACATGTGCACTTCAAGAAGTCAAGATTCAAGATGGAATTGAAAAAATGTATCATGTCTACTTACAAAGTAGAGGAATTTGAAGAAACTTGGAAACGTTTGATTATAGAAAATAGATTGGAAGACAACGAATGGCTAAATCATCTATATGAAATATGTGTTTCTTGGGGACTTGTTTATAATCGTAATATTGTTTTTTGTTGGAATGAATACTACAGGACAAAGTGAGGGCATTAATTCATTTTTTGATGGCTTTGTAACATCCTCAACAAATCTTAGAGAGTTTGTTGTGAAATATGAGGAAGCGTTGAAAAGGATTATTGAAAAAGAAAGTGAAGAAGATTTTTAATTAGAACACAAATATTGAATTGTCAATGATCGAGAATTTCTTTTGAAACATGCATCACAATTGTATACCAGAAATGTTTTTGATAAATTCAAGGATGAATGGAATAAAGTTAATCGATACAAAGTTGAAGAAAATAGATGGGATGCTGAATTTCTCATGTACTTAGTGAGAACAAAGTTTAGAGAATCTGAAGAGTTTATGGTGAAGTTAAATCTACAAACTTATGAGGGTACTTGTGATTGTAAAAAATTTGAGTTCGTTGGAATACTTTGCAAACATATCCTGAAAGTGTTTGTTTGTTTAGACCTTGATAAGCTGCCGAATCATTTTCTTCTTCCAAGATGGAAACAAGAGGCAAATAAATTTAGAAAGATTGATTTGAGAGATTTTTTAAAAAATGATGGGAAAGAAGAATTAGAGGCTTTGAGATTAAGCCATATATGTCACCAAGCTACTAAATTAGCATGTGTTGCTGCATTTTCAAATGAGGCATACTTGATTTACATGGATGGTATAAATGAGCTAGCCAAAAAGCTTACAGATATTTCAGCCCAACCAGCCACTATTTGCCAACAAAAAGATTATCCTTGCTTTAGCACCACTTTATCTCAGCTTGCATATCAACCATTACTTTTAAATCCAAATATTTCACAAACCAAGGCCAAAAGAAGAATGTTAACAACACTTATAGACTCAAAAGTGGTATTGAGTTGGCTCTTGGCAAGAAGAAGAGGAAATGCAATTTATGTGATAAACTTGGACATGATAAGGATATTTGTCCTTTGAATCCAAGTAGAAAAAGCATTGAAACATCAAATCTAGGTAAATTGTAAATAAATCTTGTGATAATTACCTTTCAATATTAAAGATCTCTCTAAAAAGTTTATTTTTAGTTATTTGCATAAATATTACAGAATTAAGAAATGAGTTAAATTGGTATCAATAGAATCATGAAAAGGATTGTTGTAAATTATGCTTAGACATTGATTGATTGTGTTCATTGAAATTTATATAACAACTAAGACATTGATTCATTGAAATTTATATGACAACTAACTTCTTCAATTCCAACTGTATGGTAAAATGATGATTATGTTAGTGTACTAGTTTTGTGATAGAATTCTTTTAAACCACTTTATTTTATTGTACAGTTTTAGAATATCCAATGTGTTAGTTCATAAATCTATTATTTGAGCTTTTTAAATTATTTTTAAATATTGAACTAATTTAATGCAAAAATTTTGAGTTGAACATGCCGTAATTTTTTAGGGCCTACCTCCAGTATTTATGGGATATCATTTCCAGATTTGTTACACTGCTTATGTATGAAGTTATTTTTATTTTTGGTTCTTCATTTTGCTAAGTATATTAGAATTAGTTAATAGAATTAGTTAGTTCATGCTGACATGGCAGCTGAGTCAGGGGAAGTTTGTTATATAAGTTGTTATTAGTGAGATGCGTATGTGATGTGTGTATAATGTTCCAATCACATATAAAAAGCCTGTGATCTCCAGATTCATTAAGATTAATAAAAACTAGAATATCCAGTTTACAAAAGTTTTCTTTTCTCCTCATTTTCTCGAGAATCAAACAACTTTACAATCTCATACAAAACTCAATTTGGTATTAGAGCTGAGATCTCATACTTTAACGGCTTCCATTAACTCAAATACAAATGGTTCTTCATTTGTCTCATCATTCACCTTCACAACACCAATCAAACTAGATCGCTCTAATTACATGATCTGGAAATCTCAAATCTTGTCTTCAGTTCGAGCAAATGATCTAGAAGGATTCCTTGATGGCTCCAAGACTTGTCCTAGTCAATTTCTTGATGATGAATCTAGAAGCTCCAGTGTAGATCCACATGAGAATCCAACTTACCTCACCTGGAAAAACACAAGATCAAATGCTCTTAAGTTGGCTTTTTTCCTCTATGAACATTAAAGTTCTTAGCTTAGTGGTAACAAAAACTTCCTTTGAGCTTTGGACTAATTTAGAGTAGCAATTTGGAACTAAAACTACAACAAAAAAAGATCACTTGAAAATGCTGCTGAACAATCTCACTAAAGGATCTCTGACTATAACTGAATATTTTGGCAAATTGAGATTTATCACTGATGAATTAGCTATTACTAGTAGTCTAGTTAGCAATCTAGACTTTATTACTCATTTAATTTCTAGCCTGGGACAACCTTATTATCTAGTTGTGGTTTATATTGAAGCCAATGTTCTTAAGATGAGTGTTAATGAAGCATATTCCATGCTTTTGACTCATGAGGCTCGACTGGAAAGTATTCACTCTAATGCTAGCAAAAAGACTAAAATAAACTATGCTGCTAATTTGATCTAAATTGGAAATAATTTAAGGAGAGCCAATACTAATGCTGATTGGAATAATAATAATAACCAAGGCAATTATACTGGAAACTATGTGAACAGAGCTGAAAGTGGAAATTTGAATAGACACTATAGTAGAGGAAATTCAGGACCTAGAAGACGGGGTAATACGGGTTATGGTATTGGAAAGGGACAATGGAATGGAAATCAGAGAGGCAATCAAGGAAGAGGTGGATTTGCTGCTGGTTTTAATGGTTCTGGTTTTGGTGGTTCTAGAAGAGGAGGTGGCAGACGTGTCATCACAAGTGAAATTTGTTTCAAGCCAAATCATTAAGCTGCTGATTGCAAAAATATGTTTAATAGAAATTTTATACCAAACCTCTCAATTCAAGGTTCATTTCCAACTTAAAATCAAGGTCCTATATAGACTGTGACATCAGAAGGAGTTGCTGATCAAGGATGGTATTTAGACAATAGAGTCACTCATCATCTCACAAATGCTATGGAGAACCTGACTGATGGTAAGCCTTATTCTGGTTTAGGGTTGCCACTAGTTGGTGATGGTAAAGGTCTTTCTATCACTAATGTTGGCTATACCTATTTTTATATATCACTTAAAGCTATATTACATCTTACTGATATACTGTGTGTTCCCCATATCACAAAAAATCTTATCAGTATATCCAAACTCCTTGCTAATAATAATGTTATAATAGAATTCTCCTCTAATTTTTGTTTTGTAAAAGACGAGGTGAAGGGGACATTATTGGCACAAGGAATTGTTAAAGGAGGTCTTTACAAACTACTGTCACAAGATGTTTTCTTATCAAATTTTGAAGTCCAAGTCTTTAAACCAAGCTCAATGTTGTTTGCTGTTTCAAATAAAATTGTAAACTCCATTCCACAGTCTATTAAGTCAGTGTCTATCAATTCAGTTTCTTTCAACAATCCTCCTACAAGTTACAATACTTCAGGTTGTATCTCAATACAACCATTGCATAATAGACTTGGTCATCCAAATAAGCATGCTATGCAAATCATTTTAAAGACTCGGTCTTTAAATATTCTCATACACATTCTCTTAGCTTCTGCGATGCTTGTCAATATGGGAATCTACATCAGTTTCACTTTCCTGTAACTAAAATAAAAACTAGGGTACCACTTGAATTGGTTCATGCTGATCTTTAAGGACCATCATCAATGCCATCTAGGGATGGATATAAATATTACATCTCATTTGGAGATGACTATACTAGATATTGTTGGAAATTTCCTCTCACCTTAAAATCTGAAGCATTAGACATATTTAAACATTGCAAGCTCTTTGTTGAAAAACAATTCTCTTTGTCCATTAAAACCCTGCAATCAGACATGAAGGGTGAGTTTAGAGTCTTTGATTCCTTTCTTCAACAATAAGGAATACATCTCATATTTAGTTATCCCCATACACATTATCAAAATATTGTTGTGACGAGGAAACATAGACATATTGTTAAAACTGGTCTTACCCTTCTTGTTCAAACAAATTTGCCACTTATCTTTTGACGGGAAGCTTTTCATACAACATCCTATTTGATTAATGGGACACCTACATCAGTTCTAAACAATAAAACACCTTATCAAAAGCTATATACTCAATTACGTGATTATCAATTTATTAAAGTTTTTGGCTGCTCATGCGTTCTATTGTTAAGACCTTACAATCAAACACAAGTTAGACACTAGAATTTATAAGGGAGCTTAAGTGTTAAGTTCTGTGCATCAAACTAATTTATCTTAAGGGTCATTACAATCAACACAAGTTAGACTTTCATACACAAAAATGTGTCTTCATTGGCTATAGTCCTATGCATAAAGGTTATAAATGTCTAGACAAATCAGGTAAAATTTATATTGCTAGACATGTTATGTTTAATAAGTCTAAGTTTCCTTATCTAGAGTTGTTTTCTGCTCACAACTCTTCTTCAATTCCAACAGCATGCACTACCCCTGCAAGTCAGTGTTTCACTTATTTTTCTCTCTTAAGTTCTCATCCTGATGACAGTAGTGTAGTTGTACCATCTATAGTAGCTTTAGAACTGAGAAGTGAAACTCAACTTCCTATTCCTGCCCTTGAACCAAGTCTAGCTTCAAACTTTCCTCCACCTCCAGCACTAGGTAATCCATTATCCATTTCCTCTGTACTTTCAACATCTACACACCCTACGGTTACTAGAGCAAAATTTAGAATATTCAAACCCAGAACTTATCTGGTAGCAATTCAGGACATAAAACCAATTAGTGTTAAAGCAGCTTTGTCCAATCAAAAATGGTATATGGCAATGAAAGAGGAAATAGATGCTTTGCACAAAAATCAAACATTGACCATAGTTCCTTCTCATTTAACTACAAGGATTGTACGTAATAAATGGGTTTTTAAAGTCAAATACAATCCAGATGGAAGCATTTCTAAGTGAAAGGCACATCTAGTTGCTAATGGGTTTCATTAAAGGCATAGAGTAGATTTTTTTTAAAACCTTTAGCCCTGTTGTAAAGCCCTGTATAGTCAAAATTATTCTTAGCTTAGCAATGATGTAACACTGGACCATTAGACAACTAGCATCAATAATGCTTTCTTGAATAGAGTGCTTACTGAGGATGTATATATGTACCAACCAGAGGGTCTTAATGACTCCAAATTTCCCTATCAGTATGCAAGTTAAACAAGGCTTTATATGGTCTTAAACCAGCTCCAAGAGCTTAGTATGATTAGCTGAAAGGTTCACTGATGAAATGAGGTTTTAAAACCTCAAAGTCTGATACATCTCTCTTTATTAAACATGTGGGTGCTAACATTTTGGTTATTTTGATTTATGTGGATAACACACTTATCACTGGATCAAATACACAGCATGTAGAAGAGGCAATCAGCAAGCTTGGTTCTACTTATGCTCTCAAAGACTTAAGAGAATTCAACCATTTTCTTAGAATACATGTAACTCCCAGTCTAGATCATTTGCTTATCTCCCAAACAAAATACATTGGTGATATTCTTCCGAAGGTACATATGTTAGACAGCATGGGATATAGCACACCAATGAGTACAATTGAAAAATTAAATAAAGAAAATGGTGTATTGTTTGAGAATCCTTCCCTTTATAGAAGTATTATTGGCTCTCTCCAGTATCTGACTTTAACAAGACCTGATATTGCCTTTTTAGTCAACAAGCTGAGTCAATTCTTTGCAGCTCCTACTATCCTTCATTGGCAAACATGCAAGAGGGTACTGAGGTATCTACATAGTACAATTAATTATGGACTTCAATTTTTCAATTCATGCTTGTTGTGCAAATTTTATTGAACTCTCGCGAGCGCACGAATCTATTGTAGAATAGATCAATGGTGACGAGTGTCGATCCCACGAGGAGGTGGATTTTAATTGCTTGTAGAATTAATTTTCTGAGTTGGTGGTTGGATTTATAATGAAAATGACGTAGGCTATCTATTAATTTAAATTAAAGTGACGTGAATAAATTATTAAAATGAAATGCTTTGATCTCCGGATCTGTACTCAACATGCACCATCGGCTTAACATTCATTATTAGTACCAATTAAATCATGAAAGGAGATTTTCCACTCCTCATGAATCACACTCTAATAGATATGGTGCTAAGTGCTTCCTGTGCCAAATAGTAATAACCCTGCCTAGGGAGGCGGTTACACCAGCCGATATCTAGACAAGATTATTACTATCTGTCTACGAAAAGTCAAAACATCCACACAAATTAAAAGGGAAGAAAAAGTAAATTTACCAATTTAAGCCCTTGGAGCATGTTGAGACTTCACCTTCAACCCAAGCTTGAAAGAAAATTAGCTACTCATAATTGAACTAGGGGTAAAATGGGAATTTTACTAAAATACATAAAAAATATAAGATGGAGATGGAATTACAGAAAATAGAGCTCAAAAATGAATTCAGGGGTGTCAAATCAGGTGGGGGAGCCCCTTTTTTATAGATACAATGAGTAAATCATGACCATCGAATTAAAACAATTTGGACGCTCAGGATTGCGTCACGTGACACATTCTTCTTGGATGGAACACATCATCAAGACTATTATTCCGTGTATATGCATGTACCGTACGAACATTTTTTCAGTCTATTTAAATACTGCCACGTCGTCGGTCAACACCACATAAGCATTTTAGTCCAATAGGATCGTGACACGTCACCAGTCAACACCATATCATCAGTCAATGCCACATCATTCGTCCAATCAAATGCCGCCATGTCATGGTACAGTACATGTGAACAGTACCATGAACAATGTGTATACAGTAACGTATATATGAACATTACCGTTTATCTTTTCAGGCTCCTCATAAGGTTTTTGACTGTCCTAAATTCAAAATTGCTGTCTATTTTTCTATCAAATCTCTCGTTCATTGTGAAATGACTATGATGCCCTCAAGAATACATAAAATACTTAATTAAAATAAAATATACATAATTAAATCACAAGGGACTTTAAGACATAAAAGTAAGGATGTTAGTGAGACTTAGAGTGTAAAATGATGATTTTCTCTATTATAAATACACACTTTCTAGCACTCAACACACTCCCCAACCAGCTTGTTGCTAGTCTCTAGCAAGTTGAGTGAAAACAAAATTTAAATAAAAATAATGATATATTTTTTAAAACAGTCGTATTTATTCAATTAGACTAATGATAACAATCAAATAAAAGTATAAGTATTATCTCCAGTCTAAAGAAATATCATCCCCACATCAACTCTCCACATGAATCAGTTCAGAAAACTCACAGCTATAGTAATCGAGTCACTTTCAAGAATGACATGTCAAATCCAAAAATCTCACTGGTGATAGTAATACCCTCACAAAGAAATTAAACAAAAAAATAATCACTCTAGTAAATGGTAATTTGAGTGAAAATAATAAAGAAGTAATATCACACACTCTCACCAAAGTGACAAAAATATGCCCTCAGCTTAGAAATAGTACAATTTTAATTTAAACAAAATGCTAATCAAACCAATGTATTCATTATTTTCTCTTTTTTTTTTTATAATATAATATACACTACCACATCCTTTCAGCCCCTATAACAAGTTTCTATTTCAGACTATAGTTTCCTAAAATCAAGAAGGACTTTTATTAGGACGTAACGTAGGCTAGGGACGTGGCTAACAAAGAAAGGATAATAGGAAAAACAAAATATATGTTTGAAAAATAGAGAACTTTGGAAATTGTTAGGTGCTTTTCACTTGAATTTTTTTTCTCTTTTTTTATTATTATTTTATTTATCTATTTATATACGTATATATATTTTTTATTTTTTTTATAGTACCTTTTATTCATGAATGCAAAATTATCTATATTTTCAAACATAAATGAGTGGTGGGAAATACAAAATACAAGGTGATACTCCACATTTGAGTGGGACAAGATAATAGGTTACCAAAGAAAAAGGTTTTTTTTTTTTAAGGCTCAAAGGGGTTAACTATGGATACATATTAATAAGGTTGGTTGGAAAGGCTCAAACGGACCAAAGATGGTCTTTCTATTATCTTTTAGGATTCTAAATAATCTTCCATATCTACTAGTTAGATGAACCTTCAGATGCAGCAACACATATTTTTTTTTTTTTAGAGAACATTAACTCTAAGGAATTTAGAGATAATGTATAAAACAATAAACTGCTAAGCTGAATGAAGAATGGACAAAAAAAGTTGCTCTCCAAAAAAAATGACAGGCTCAAAAACTCATTTGGAAATTATTATGACATGTGCATTCTTTCAAACAACTTATATTTGTTTCCAACATCAACATGTAGAGTAACAAACATGGTATAACATAACTCAAAACCAAAGATAATACAAATACTAAAATTTGAAAGTTATCATGTCATCTAATTATGAAAAGATCACACAAAATGCTTTTTTTTTTTTTAAATTCTACCCCCAAACCTATTCTTAGTCATGAAAATTATGCATGTAGAATGGTGAAAATGACATAGAAAAACTAATTAGTATAAGAAGTTAGAAAAATCACACTTAAAATAACTGTCAAAGCAAGAAATGTCTGAATTTTTTTTATAAGAAGATGCATTTCTAGAGTCACTACACTCCATATTCAGCCATCTTCGACTAAAAAATTTATCCATAGTTAATTTCTACAACAAAAATTAGTAAAAACTACACAAAGATTGAGATATTCCACAATTGTCAACTATTCCCTCCCCCCAACCAGAATGAAACATTGTCTTCAATGTTGGAAAGAAAATAGGGTTTAAAAGACATCACCTAGGTACTGCATCACAGAAGAAAATATTTACAAGCGGAAAGTTAAATCTAATTTGCACTTCTTACTACGGCTACTGTTACCATCATTAGTTGGCCATTCCAACACGAGGGTCTTGGAATCTAGATCTGGTCTATAAGCTTGTAACAGATCAAGTAACTCATTAGTAGTATGAGCACAAATAAAGATTTTTTTCACTGTTAAAGGAATGAAATAGTTTTTTATTGTATGGTTAAGAAATATGATAAAGCCATCATAAAAGTTATTGACATTTAACAAACCGATGGGTTTTTTATGAATGTTCAGATGGGCCCAAGATGCTAATATGATTAGTGTTTCTAGAGTTGTAAGATCTCCTGGTAGGAAAATAAAAGCATCAGTATGATTTAGCATTTCAGTTATTCTTTCTTGCATACCTAAGACGACTAACTCTTCTCCAGTTGGTGAGTCAGACACACAGCCCAACGGTTTTAGGCTTCTTGGGATGATGCCTAACACTTGGCTCCCTCTGAGATAAGCAGCTTCTGAGACCAGTTTTGATAACCCTCGATCACCTCCTCTATATACCAAATGTAAATTTCTTTCTGCTATGCGTTGACCAAGATTTATGGTTGCCTCAACGAATTCTTTATGTTTTCCATAGTTAAATCCAGAGAGCACACAAATATTCTTGAATTGTTTATTGGGAGTAGCTGCCATTGGGATGCTTCTAAAAAATAATTTATAAGTCTAAAAGAAAAGGATCATATATCAAGATCTTGGTGACAATGGTTTACAGTTGTATATGAGGTAGCATGTCTGTGTCAATTAACGCATAAAGCACATGGCTCAAGAGTCAAAAAGGAAATAGTAAAAAGAAAAAGAAAACAATTATTAAAGATAAGAATGCAATTAATGAAGCAACAGTAGAATAAAACAACAGTAAAATAACAGTAAAAGGATATTTATAGGTAGTTGTGATTGTAGCTCACATCTTCCTCTGGTTTTACGTCTAGAAACGGCTTGAACGCCCTCTATGGGTCGAGGATAGGCTTCTCATCCAGTTTTCTTATAAACTGACAAACAGGGTCATTTATAGTCAGATTCCTGAGACTATATCGAACACGCTCTTTCTGAAATAATGGCCATAACTGGAGAATTGCTCTTTATACGTATCCACTAGGATACGTTTCAAGAGACAAAAGGACATCATCCAATGACTTTTTATTCAAGTCATCCCTAATGAATTGAATCTTATCTTCCCTGTTATCAGACATCATTCCGAAAGAACAAGGATTTTTATCGCATTTCATCCTGGCACACTTATGACAATCAACATGAAGTTTTTCAGCTCTTCGTTTTCTTGAGTAATTTCCTTTACCACAACCAGGCATGTATGCAATAAATTTAGGAGGCAACTCACCTGCCAAACGTACTTTGGCCTTGATTAACCAACGGATGTTAGCAGAGATGTTATTTCTCATAAGCAATCGCATGTGTTCGGACCGAGCTTTATAGATTGTAAAGAGGGCATTATGAGGAAGTGAAGGAAATCGCTTGTGAAGCTTTGCTAGAATCGCATTTCTGTTCATACCTTTTTATCAGGATATCAGTTATTATGGGAAACTGAAGTAACCGACTTTGATTGTCACGGAGTAACGTTATCCACCACTTAACCAAGGTAACAAACTAAAGAACACAAAGAAGAAAAGAAAAGAAAAGAAAAGAAAAGAAAAGAAAAATAATAATTTCACAATCTTCCTCTTATTGAATTTACCTCAAGTTCTATTTGAGTGTCATTGATACCTCCCTCAATTTCTCTGAGTTGTCTTTCTAGATCTTTAACGTGGGATACCAACTCTGGAGGTTTTAGCTTCCAAATACGATGCGTTTTACAAAATCGTATCTAGCTTCTCAGATGAGATTGTACATGTTGAAGTTGTCTGAGAACGCTCAAGAGGATCTGTCTAGTTGAGGCACACATGGTTAGAAGTGATAAAAGAAAACTGAATGATTAAATAAACACACTTTCACAAAAATTTAAATCACTAAAAAGAAAAGAAAGAAATAAGAAAAAATCTCTTTTAGAGTTTGGTGGGTCACTCAAATCAATTTCGGTGTCCTTTTTCATGTGGTTGGTACTCTAGATATGGCTTTAATCTTTGACCATTAACTTTAAAAGTTACACTGTTCTTTGGATCCCTAATTTTAATTGCTTCATGTGGAAAAACAGTGTGGACTATAAAGGGACTAGTCCATCAAGAGCGTAACTTACCTTGGAATAGGTGCAAACGAGAATTAAATAAAAGCACTTTCTAACCTGGTGTGAAAGAGTTTCTCATAATTTGCTTGTCATGAAAGACTTTCATTCGCTGCTTGTAAATCTTGGCATTTTCGTATACATCATTACGAATTTCTTCAAGTTCTGCCAGCTGTAATTTTCTTTTTGAGCTAGCTTGCTACATTTCAAAGTTAAATTTCTTGATGGCCTAGTATGCACGATGCTCAAGTTCTGATGGTGATTCTGATGAAGGACTCAGTTTCTTCTATGATTGTGCTAGTTGTTCCACTATTGACTTTCATTTTTTAATGTCCATGGATGGTTCTGAATCAAGTAGGGCGTTAACCTCATCTATTGATCTGTCAATATCAAAATTCAAACCAAAGTGAGTTAAAAATATTTGTAAAGGGTCATCACTAAAGTTTGAAAGAAAAACATTATCAACTAATTCTTCAATTAAATCCACATCAACAATTTCATCATCTGCATTGTGAGGATGTTTGGCAATGTTGAAGATATTTAGCTCCATCGTCATATTGCCAAAGGAAAACTGCATATTTCTAGTCCTGCATTGAATGTGAGCATCGACAGTTGCCAAGAAAGGTAGTCCTAAGATAATGGGGATCTGCTTCCTTGAATCCTTGGCTGGTTGAGTGTCAATTACAATAAAATCAACAGGAAAATAAAACTTATCTACCTGTATAAGCACGTCCTCTATAATACCACGAGATTTTTTCATGGACCGATCTGTAAGCTGTAACACCACTAGAGTTAGGTGTAATTCTCCTAGTCCAAGTTTCACAAACACTGCGTAAGGCAACAGATTTACACTAGCTTTTAAGTCTAACAAAGCATTCTCAATTATGTGGTTTCCTATACTACATAAGATAGTGGGGGAGCCTGGGTTTTTGTATTTTAGAGGGATTTTGTATTGGAGTATAGAGCTCACATTTTCTGTTAAAAATGCCTTCTTTTGAACATGAATGTTTCTCTTTTTAGTATAAAGATCTTTAAGAAACTTGGCATAAGATGACACTTGTTTTATAGCGTCAAGCAAAGGGATATTAACACTTACCTGTTTAAAGATTTCAAAAATCTCATTCGTGGATTTTTCCTTTTTTGTTTTACTTAAAATTTGAGGAAATGGAGCTTTGGGAACGTATTCTTATGGGTTGGTTTCTTCTTTCTCCTCTGAGGAAGAGTCTTCTGCATTCACCGGTACAATTTGAGTTGTTTTTGTCACCGGCATCTCCACTTATTGTCGACTTCTTTTCCTTTTTGTAAGGTCATGATGGCTTTGACCTCCCCATACTACTGAGGTGAACTGGTGCTTACTTCATGCACTCCTTTAGGATTAGGCACTGGTTGACTTGGGAATTTACCTTTCTCAACAGTCATTGCCAAGGTTTGAACTGAAAAAGCAAGTTGTCCTACCATTTTTTCAAGGTTTGAAACTGCTTGGGTTTGTGAGTTGAAGCCTGCTCTCATCTCATTTCGCAATTCATCAATGGTGCAGTTTTGTTGCTCGATTATGGAGTGAATAAGATTCTTGAAATTCTGGAATGCATCTTCCCATGGTCTAGGATGAGAATAGTTTGGGTTTTAATTGTATGGTCTAAATGGTGGTTGAGAGGCTTGAGGATTTTGAGGAATTGGTTGTATTGGTAGAGCTGGAGCTGGAGTTGTTGGTCCATTCTGTTGGAATCCTTAAGACCATGAAAAATTGGGATGGTCTCTCCATCCGAGATTGTACGTGTTAGAGTAAGGGTTGTAGTTTGATGACTTTCTCATTACATATATGGCATTGTCTTGATCTGAGTATGGGTCTTGGTCATGTGGCTCCGTCAATTTAGCAGCTGTTAACAATGCTATTTGTCGGGAAACACCTTCAACTATCTCTTTGACTTCTTTAATTTCCAAACTTGACTTGCCAATGCGAACCTCATTCACTCCCTTAACTCTTCTAGTATTCCTAAGTGAATGACTTCGTTGTTGGGAATTATCCGCTTGTCGCTGGAAGAAATCCCAAATCTCTGATGCACTTTTTGACATTAGCTCTCCTCCACTTGTTGCCATTAGCCATTCTTGCACATGCGGCAATAATCCCTCCAAAAAGTATTGACATTGGTGTCATTTCTCGTACCCATGATGTGGACACTTTAGAAGTAGCCCATTAAATCGCTCCCATGATTCGAAAAACTGCTCGTCTTCTCTTTGGGTAAACTCTGAAATTTCCCTACGAATAGCATTGGTTTTATGCACTGGGAAATATTTATTCAAAAATTTTGTTACCATTTGTTCCCATGATGTAATGCTATTAGCAGGCAATGTATTGAACCATGAACGAGCTCTATCTTTTAAAGAAAATAGGAATAATCTAAGTTTAACATCATCATCTAGAAAATTCTCACATTTAAAAGTTTGACATATAGTATAGAAATCATTTAGATGATTATATGGATCTTCATTTTCTAGGCCATAGAATGTTGGGAGACAATTTAGCACACTAGGTTTTAATTCAAAATTCCTAGCGGCTACATTTGGGTATCGTATGCATGATGTGCTAAAGTTAATTAAGGGACTAAAGTAGTCCTTAAATGGCCTCTCTTGTGGTGCTGGTTGCAAATCCATTCCAATTTTATTTTTAATTGCAACGTGTTTGTGTGTGCGAAGTATTTTTTTCCAATTCAAAATCTATAGGCTTAAAATTATGTAATTGTGACCTACGACCATGCATGCAAAGAAAAAAAAATGGTAACAAAATTAATAAAAATAAAGAAGAAGGAGAAATTATGATACTAACCTTATCACGCTTTTACAATCTTGCTATGAAAACAACTCAAGTGCTATATATATAGAAAAGAAAATAAGTGAAACAAATTAAAATGAATTAATAGGCAGTTGAACCTGCCTATTTAACAAAATAAAAAAATAATATGCAAATTAAATTACAGTAATTTAAAGAAGAGAAGAAAAAAAAATACCTAATTCAATATGCAGATTCACTTCTTTTTTTTTAATAATAAAAAAAATTACAAGGAAAATAAATGAAGAAATTGAAAATTTATTCTACAAATTAAAATAACTTACCTCCCTGGCAATGGCGCCAAAAACTTATTGTGCAAATTTTATTGAACTCGTAAGCTCACGAATCTATTGTAGAATAGATCAATGGTGACGAGTGTCGATCCCACGAGAAGGTGGATTTTAATTGCTTGTAGAATTAATTTTCTGAGTTGGTAGTTGGATTTATATTAAAAATGACGTAGGCTATCTATTAATTTAAATTAAAGTGGCGGGAATAAACTATTAAAATGAAATGCTTGAATCTCCAGATCTGTACTCAACATGCACCATCGACTTAACATTCATTATTAGTACCAATTAAATCATGAAGGAGGATTTTCCACTTCTCATGAACCATACTCTAATAGATATAGTGCTAAGTGCTTCCCGTGCTAAATAGTAATAACCTTGCCTAGGGAGGCAGTTACACCAGCCGATATCTAGACAAGATTATTACTATCTGTCTATGAAAAGTCAAAAAATCCACATAAATTAAAAGGGAAGAAAAAGTAAATTTACCAAATTAAGCCCATGGAACATGTTGAGACTTCACCTTAAACCCAAGCTTGAAAGAAAATTAGCTACTTATAATTGAACTAGGGTTAAAATGAGAATTTTACTTAAATACGTAAAAAATACAAGATGGAGACGGAATTACAGAAAATGGGGCTCAAAAATGGATTCAGAGGTGTCAAATCAAGGGGGAGCCCCCTTTTTATAGATACAATGAGTAAATCATGGCCATCGGATTAAAACAAATTGGACGCTCAGGATTGCTACACGTGACACATTCTTATTGCATGGAACATATCATCAGGGCTGTTACTCCATGTATATGCATGTACCGTACGAATATTTTTTCAGTCCACTAACATACTGCCACGTCGTCGGTCAACACCACATAAGCATTTTAGTCCAATAGGATCGTGACACGTCATCAGTTAACACCACATTATCAGTCAATGCCAAATAAGCGGTCAATGCCACATTATTCGTCCAATCAAATGCTTCTACGTCATCATATAGTGCCACATCATCGTACAGTACATGTGAACAGTGCCGTGAACAGTGCCGTGAACAGTAACATATATATGAACAGTGTCGTATATGTGAACAATACCGTATATGTGAACAGTACCGTTTATCTTTTTAGGCTCTTCTTAAGATTTTCGACTGTCCTGAGTTTAAAATTACTATCCGTTTTTCTATCTGATCTCTTGTTCATTATGAAATGACCATGATGCCCCCTAGAATACATAAAATACTTAATTAAAATAAAACATACATAATTAAATCATAAGGGACTTTAAGACATAAAAGTAGGGATGTTAGTGAAACTTAGAATGTAAAATGATGATTTTCTCCATTATAAATACACACTTTTTAGCACTCAACAATGCTCACTCATTCTGAATGTTTGTTTTGATGTTGATTGGGGAGCAGACGCTAATGATAGGAGGTCCATTGGTGGCTATTGTGTATTTATTGGAAACAATTTGGTTTCATGGTCCTCAACGAAGCAGCCTATTGTTTCTAGATCAACAACAAAGTTTGAGTATAGAGCACTTGCACTTGCTACTTCTGAGATGCTTTGGATCATTTATCTCTTACAAGACCTTAAGGTTCTTTTACACTAGCTTTCTGTCCTATACTATGATAATAAGAGTGTTGAAGCATTGGCCAGTAATCCAAAGTACCATTCCCGTACTAAACACATAGAACTTGAGCTTCATTTTTTTTGAGATCATATAGCTAAGTGTGAACTCTCTATTGCATATGTTCCTAGCTCTAAGCAATTGGAGGATATTCTTACCAAGCCTTTATCCTATGATCAATTTGCTTATTTGCGCAACAAGCTTAATGTCCTTCCGAGACCTTAAGCTTAAGGGGGGATGTTAAGTATATTAGAATTAGTTAATAGAATTAGTTAGTTCATGCTGACATGGCAGCTGAGTTAGTTGAAGTTTGTTATAAAGGTTGTTATTAGTGAGCTGTGTATGTGATGTGTGTAGAATGTTCTAATCACATATAAAAAGCCTCTGATTTCCAAATTCATTAGGATTAATAAAAATCAGAATATTTAGTTTACAAAAGTTTTTTTTTTATTCTCATTTTCTCAAGAATTAAACAACTTTACAGTCTCATACAAAACTCAATTCACTTGTATTTGTGATTTGAGTTTTATTGTGCATAGTGACTACCTCAAGCTATAGGCTTAAGTTGTATTTTGCAGACCATTGATGCTACTTATTTTTCTTCGTTGTTGTTTTCATTTGCTTCCCCTCTTATTTTTCTTTGATGTCAGTTTTGTGCAGTGTTGTTGTTGAAATCCTTCGAGGAGGACTCAAAGAGTTGGACACCAAAGCCATTGGTGAGGAAGATTGAAGCAACCAAATTTGTCTCATTGATTAAAGAAGTCCAAATAGCGTATAATTTTGTCTTATTCAGTCATATTGGACTTACTTTATGGACCACTTAATCAAATCAAATTCTCATATTAATTATGACCTAATACCATAAATGTTAAATAGGGTAAGGGAAGGTTTCTATTTGTTAGCTCAAACTTGCTATCATTTTCTCTTTCTTTATCTGAATTCATAATATAGAGTAGAGATCATGTTCCTATTTGCACATCTTTTTTCATGTACTCAAGCTTATAAATTTGATAACTTAGAACTGCTATTGTTCTTTTCTTGTTGTCGTATATATTAGCAATAAAAAAGTTATTTGCAAATGCTTAATCCAACTGCTAACTACCCACCAATCTAAAATATGAACACTACACGTAATCATCTCATGACTCATGAGTTAGCTAAATTTCAATTCTTATATTTTGAAATAGATATGTTTTCTTGAATTCACTTTCCCGTTGTTAATGAACTGGCCTTTACTAAAAGAGTTCTTTAAATCATTCAATCATTCACTCTTGCAAAGGGGAATATATATATATATATATAGGTTGTGATTGTGTAGTAAAATCTTTTTACCAATCACATTTAGAGGTGAGATTTGAAGTAAAACTTCTAACGCCATGTGGAACATATTGATTGACTCCAAATCATATTGAAGCATACACACAATTTGGTAGTAATGTCATTGTCAATAGACAAGGCTAATCACAAGGATTTTTTTTTTTTTTTGTAAACTTGTGTTTGATGAATGTTTCGGTGGGGGATCAATTCTAGTGGTTAAAATTAATAATTTTGTTCTTTCAATGGTATGTGAAGATAGAAAATAAATGAAACAAAAAGTTGTGAGGTGAATTTAAAGAGAGTAAAGAAATTTTGTGGTTGAGGGGGAAAAAAAAAGGCAAACGAAAAGTCAAAGATTAAAAAGAATAAGAGAAGAGAAGAGAGGAGGGGAGAGAGAGAGAGACAGCATATCACGTGAAGGAAAAAAGGAAATAAAAGGAAAAATATTGGAGGTGGGGTTTACACGAAGAGAGAAAATATTAAAAATTCTTGATTATTTAATTTTAATAAATCTCATCCATCAATGTAATTTAAATCTAATGGATATTAATTAGTGTAAAATTAAAAAAAAAATTATGGGGTTGCTGATCCATCCTCATATATATATATATACATATATATATATGTATGTATGTATATATATATATGTATATGTATATATGTATATATATATATATATATGTATATGTATGTATGTATATATATATGTATATGTTGTATGTATGTATATATATGTATATGTATGTATATATATGTATATGTATGTATATATATGTATATGTATGTATGTATATATATATGTATATGTTGTATGTATGTATATATATATATACATGTGAAACAAATGAAAAATTACAAGAGTATTTTTCCATATGAAACAGCGTCATCACATTGCAAAAGTATGTACATAACCAAAACTTACAAACAAAAACATGTATATCGCGACCTAAAATGAGGGAGAATTGAAAAATGAAAAAAAAATGAATAGAATATGTGGAGGGAAAATATATTAGATATTGCCGGTGCTGCCCTTGTTAGATAATAAAAAATTGTTATATAATGAGACACCAATTGAACTGTCAAAATAAATATACGCTGCAAGCTCTAGCATCACACCAACTAAAAAATAGTTCAAAATTTTGCATTTTTGGTTACAGTAGCAGAATCTTCAATAGAGAAGTAAATATATGAAATAAAATGTATCCCTCCACTTACAAGAATTTTTCCAAATCATACAGAGGCATGAGTCCAAAAGTATTTATAGAATCAGTACGGATACAAGCAAATACAAGTATATCATCCAAAAACGAAAACAAAAACAAAATAATAAATTAAGAATACAAATAAAAATAACTCAGCCATGTTGCATCCGTGGCACGTACCTCAGATTTTGTCCTTTTTTAGCATGGTCGGTGGATACTTCTTTAATCTAACAGTTGAAATTAATTATTGAGTAATTGATGCAGTGATTAGCAACCTTTGCGGCGGGTTGTTTATTAATGTAATATCAGATAAGTCTCTTTTGTTTTGTTATTTTATTTTTTTTCTTTCTCTTCTTTCGTCTTTTGTTTGCTGAATGTTTATCTAATCATTTTGTTGTATTATTTTACAGTAAGTAAGAACAATTAAGAAGGATTAGAAGTGTTGTCAGACTCGTGATAACAAGATTCCAAAACAAGGTTAATTTCATTTCTTATTCATTTACTTTATAATTATCTTCATTGTTTTTCAATGAAGATGCTTAGAATAACAGTTGACATGCTGACTGTAAGTTGAAACTAGAAGACGTAGAAAAAAGATTTATGATAAATATCTGTGAAAACTATTTTGAAACAATATTTCAAAATTTAATTTCTTTTTCCTTTTTGAAGTCCACCGAATAATTTCTGGGAAGCTGCCTTATATTAGCTGCAGAGGAATTTGTGTTTGTTACGAAATTATGAAATGAAATTTCAAAAAATAATAGAGATAAAATTAGACAAAAGAATTTTATGCGAAAATTTTTTGAATTTATTGTGATAAAAAATTGCTGATAAAAAAGAATTGAGGACTACAACACTTCGTTCTAAATAAAATAAAAAGAGCAACTACACTCTCTCTCGTATTAAGAGAAAACAACTCTCTTACTATAAATTAAAAAAAAAATTAAATGAGAAATTGATTTTTCTCTTTAAAATAGCGCACAATAATGTGGAATGTGAAGATAATTAATTAATTGAATGGACTGCGAGTGGGACCGATATATACATATGGATGCTTTGCTTCACTCTTCAGTGGGAGTTTAATTTTGTGATTTGGCTACTCTTGTTAATTGAAGACAGTAAGATGAGTAAATGACAAGAAAAGCTGAAAAAGGAATAATTCAGGCACACTAAACGGCCGACAATATTGCATCTGGCATGGACTTGCAGTCCGGAGAGCAGATCTCAGTAGCGGGAAATGAAATGGCGATTGTAGCTGGAGTGGGCTAATGGGCTCCAATAACTCGAAGGGTGAAGAGGGCCGAAAGAATTAACCAAGAATGAAGGGATGCTTGGTTAATATTTATTTTATTATTAACTTTAAATAAATTAATTAATAATTATTATTGATATTCCTAATAATGAAATTCATAATTTTTTATTAATTTTAATTTTAATTATGCAAATTAAAATTATTGATAAGAGCAACACAAATGAAACATTATTATTAATAATATTAATATTTTTTTATTCTAAACTACTTAATATTATTAATTATTAATATTAAATAAATATAATACTATTAAAGATTAAATAAATATTATAATATTATATTTTCAAATAAAGATATTTATAGTAATATTATTTTTAAGTAATTTTAACTTAGAGTCAAATTATTATTTTCAAATAAATGTATTGATATTATATTTAAATTAGTGTAATATTATTATTTTTAGATAAACGTAATATTATTTTATTTTAATAATATAATTATATTAGATTTAATAAAAAAGATTAAAAAAAAAGTATGGAATGAATTCTCACTCCCACCTTCCTCCATAAGAGTGGGAATCTCACTGTTCACTCTAAAAATGAGTGGTATTCAGGGACTGAAACTCTCACTTTCCACCTTAAATGTGTGAATAAATACTGGAGAGCGAGAGGAATCCGCACTTCCTACTCCCACTTCAGCAAGTAAATGCACTATTAATGTTCTATTGAAATTACTTAAGTTAAAAATTTTCCTTGCATCTCTGTTGTTATCTGACAAACTTACAAAATCCTTTTAAAATTTATTCATACTTAAGATTTAGAAGAATATGTTTTCTTTTTTTTGCTTTTTCTTTCAGTTAGTTTTGCTTTGAATTCCTAATGGAAGTTGTGAAGATTAAGAAAATTTTATTCAGAGGTGTTGAAGGGAAATTAAAAATAAAGGCAGTTTTCTTTTTCATTTTTATTTTGGTTAAATCACAAAAGAACATACTTATGTTGTGGTATACGTTCTTTTTTTTTTAATGTATTTTAAAGTTTATCATGTAAATTATAATCGCATATGAATATATTGTTAATTTTAATACCATATATTATCTATAATTTTTTCTCATCAATGGAAATGAGTTGAATGATAGATTAATTATATGTTTATATAGTTTTGGTGATATTTATATTTTGATGGATAACATTGGTGAACATCCAATATTTAACTTTCTACAATGCTGCCAAAAGCAGTATAATAATATTAAAAAATTGTAATCAAGATTACAATAGATAGCATTTTCAAAAAGCTATAAGTGTAATTTCATAGCATTTTCATAAAGCTTTTAATGCAATTTGGCAGTATTTTTCAAGTGCTATTAGTAATCCAATGCAGCACATGCGCAAAGCATATGATAGCTTTAATTTCCTGGATGCAACACAAATAAGTGATAGCACTTAGTAAATGCTACTATATTTGAAGATTTTTAGTTATATGGCAAACTTAACTTGGCGTTGGCCAAAATGCTATCTTTCACTTCAGATAGTCTTTTTTGGATGTTAATACATGTCGTCCCATAACAATAAAATAGGAGACCGATGACATATAATGGAAGCTAACAAATAAACAATTATTTTTAAGTGTTCAAACCCAAATAGATATGTTAGTATTACTTTATTTTGAACCATACAGGTAATTTTTTTCTTAGCAATTATAAAATAGAAAAATCAAAGAAAATGTTTAACCTGTAAATTCTAATACTAATTTATGACATTTCCATGAAATATTATTCCATACAATTAGAAATACTTGCTATGTATATTAGTATTTCATTTCAATTAAGGGTCAGGGTAGAGTTAGAGTTGAAAAGGAAAAGCAATTTTTTTTTTCCATGAAAAAGTTGAGGTCCATTTTTTTTCTTTCTCTTCTCCCTCTCTCTCTCAAAACGCTGGTTTGCTTGGGGGAATTTGAACTTAGCCTAAGCAGGCCATGTTACACACTGAGCGGGGAAAACAACGGATCTATCTATTTTATTTTACTAATTTTATAGTATTATTCTTCCAATAATTTTAAGCTGCACCAGTTCGATTTTTATTCAAAAAGAAAAATTAAGACAAACTATTAATATAAATGCAACATAAATAAGATATAATTGAAAACTTATTCTTGCTCACCGTATTTTTCTCCAAAACTTCATAAATATCCTTGTGATGCCACAATTGACTGCGCTTTCCCACATAATTGATAAATTCTTTTTTCAATAATTTTCTTCTCATATCTCGTAGCAAGTCTACATTCTTATCTGGTCAAAGAAGCCTATAGTTATGAGTGAAGAACACTTTATTCTGTTTTCACTTGGAAGCCACTAGCATCAAAAAAACCTCATCACCTCATCTCTTCTTTCTAACCTGCGAAGGAGGTTTAGGACCTGAACTTTCATACACACAAATCTGCTGAGCCAGAGCATCTAGCAAGCTGTTCTGCCTAACATGTTATAGGTGCGTGTCAATATGGACACGAGACTATCACACTCTACCCTCCAAACAATTTATAAGGAGCTCTCTGATTCAGATTGTGTACCTTTTGGAGGACCTTCATTTAATAAGAGAGCCTCTACAGCAGGCGGAACTTTCTAGTCTGCATAAGATCAATTTTACTTAATGCACCAACTGCTCCGGAACCTGTGTCATCAACAAAGTGGGATCCCAATAAATGTCCTGTCATTTGAAGAGCACTGCAAAGAATGTCTGGTGCACTAAAGCTTATGAAAAATAAGCTTAATACGCTTGGCTCTGGGTTACAAATCCACAATGTACCAACAAAATTATCTTAAAAAGAAATAAAACGTCCAAGCTAATTATCGTCTCCATAAAACTCCTTGGCAATTCTAAGAGCTTGAGATGAAGCAATTTCAGGTGCTTGGGCTGCAGGACTTATGACTAGTAAAATAGCATCATTGTGCTCAACATATAACTAACCTACACAACTGCTGAAGGGCCATAAGAGAAGATTATTGCTATAACTTGTGATCTACCTCTATACGACATAAAAAAACACAATGGCCCAGATTTTTCCTTAATATTAATACTTAAAGCAGACCAACATATAGAAACATTAACAGCGCTCACTACTGACTCGTGAATAGTTCATTGGTTCAATAATGAAAGATGCAGAACAACTTGAATAATTCTGCAGTCCATTTGTAAAGCTAGGCCTGGTAAATTGCTTTACGGCATAGCACTATCAAATCAGCAAACTACAAAATGGTTCCTCAAAATAAAAAACGTTACCAAGGAGTTTCCCATGCTCCAAATGAATTTTGGGCACATAGAAGGTCAAGACTCTGTGAAATAAATCGTTCTTGGGTTCAACAGGATGTTAAGACTTAAGACTAATAAAGTCAAAAGAGATAGAAGACTTAAAAATAATAAGATTACCAACCTTGTGTAGCTTTGGATATATTTCTTTTTCTCTTGACTCTGCCCTGAGGCACCCTGCCTAGCCTATCCAGACTCCCCTAAAGAATGTCCTAAAGCACCTGCAGAACAATGATGATTTATATAGCACATGAGAATGTCACGACGGAACCTATACAACAATGTTTTCTAGTAATTCTAACACCACCACATAACCTGACCCTTCCATCAATTTCATACGCTTAGACTTATTAACAAATAATGACTGAAATCAACTTGGAAAAGTGATAAAAGGTTTCAAGTGCTGAAGATATAGTTACCAAAAGCAATTACCAGCTTGATTGTAATAGGAGTTAGATCAGCCAAAACTCTTCGGCTCTCTTCCCATGAACTACAAACTTCTTAATAACATTAAGAAATTATTAATAGATATTGGAAATTTCATGAAAAAATAACACACCAATTAGAGAGTTTTGATGCGCAGGAAACTAAAAGAAGATCTATCATTTCATCGTAGCATTAGCCTGATCATTGGAACTATGGTGGAAACCTGAAATGGAATGGTGGGGTTTACTTATTGACGGAAATAACCAATTAGGGGCTCTGTTCTATTTGTTATTTTTTGTAATTTTTAAAACTTGGTATTTGATATGTTAAGCTGACTTTGTAATTTATTACAAGTCTTAAATAGGTACTTTGCTGTCTCGCTGTCGCTACTCACAGGAATAATAATTTTCACATCATCATACACCTCTCATGCCTAATTAGTAACTAACTTAAAACAAGATAAATTTAATCCTCAAGAGTAAATTTGTATCAAATTCAAATCTCAAAAGTTAACAAAACAATTTTATTCTTATAAGCATTTGTTTTGTAATTTCAAATGTAAGTATAACAAAAATAATCTTAATAAGCGCTTATTTTGTAATTTCAAATGTGAGATTATGTTATTAGTTAGTACATGGATATGTAACTGCTGGGATCAGACATAGACATAAACTGAACACAAATTAAAGACGAAACAAAAAGGATTCATAAATGTACATCCTTCATTAATTACCAATTATTTTGAATTTATTGATTAATCCATCCAATAACAAACAGTTAATGAATATTACATAAATGAATGTATCGAAAAGCGCATATATGAAAAGAAGACAAAAACAAGGTCTACCGAATGATTTTCTTGCCAAAGAGTAGCATCTGCTATGGAGTTCAAAAATATTTCAGTCTTTTGGGATGTGGTTCTGCAGAATCTTGAGTGTACACAAAATGAATCCCACATTTTTTCACTTCGCAGCAGTCCAGACATGGATTAAATGAAAGTTGAATGCGGAAAGAGATCTCATTATAAATCGGATCAAAATACTTACCACCGAATGAATTGCATCCCCAAAACACGTGATCTGACTCAACATAACTAATTCTCCCCAAAAACCAAGACTTGCTATCGTATTCGCGTTTCCAATCACACTTCATACAGGTTGCCTTGCCAGTCATCCTCCGCACTTTGATGCCTAAAGTACTTTGAAACTGGAAACGCTACATCAGCGCAAAAAGCAAAGCCGATTAATTCCCCTGGCCATGTTTTTAAAGTTATAGAAGATCCCATACTTTGATACCAAAACCGCTCTGGAGTTACAGAAGATCCCATACTTTGATACCTAAACCACCTTGGAATTTCATTCCCAGGGAAATACATACTTTTCGTTATCACTCTTTCATCATGTAATGACTGCAACACAAAAATAAAAAATTATGAATTTTGAAAGTAATGTTAATTTTAATTAAAGTAAAAAAGAAAAAGAAAATAGAATCAAAGGAGTGAGTTAAGAGACACACCTGCTTCATCCACCTATCTCTGACGATTTCACTGAGCTCATTCGGGTCCAATTTCAAGCAATTACACAAGTTAACATAACAACCGGATGAAATTGATGATAAACCAGCAGATAATGTTTCCAGTAACGTGCAATTCCCTGCGCTCAGAAGTTCTAGGTTGCATGGAAGCTCTGGTAACGTTTGAAGCCTCTCACAATGGCTTATAAAGAGCAATGCCAACTTAGAAAGATGTCTGATGCTTTCTGGTATTCTCTCCAAATTGCTATTGTCATTTAGAATCAACCTTTTCACCGAGGATAACCGACCAAGGCTTTCTGGCAGTTCCCTTATTGTTGTTCCTTTAACTGTCAGGTATTCCAAATTTGCAAGTTCGTCAGGCAATCTCGCGAGCATTTTGCAATCCATGATTTCAAAAGATGTCAGAGATTTGATCATACACAGACTGCTTGGGAGACTCTCAAGACTTGAACACTCAGTCAATTTCAACCTAGATAAGGATGGTTGCTCAACTTCAATTCCATCTATATTACAAGATGGGATCTCTAGAAACCTCTTCAAATTTGAACAACTAGAGATTTCAATACTTTGAAGACACTGCAACTTAAATATGCTACTCGAGATGTTCTCAAGCCTTGAACACTCCTTAACATATAGTGTTCTGAGTTTGGATAGGCAATTGATGGACGAGGGCAGTTCTTCAATTCCAACTTTTACTAAACCAAATTCATTTATATGAGTAGAAGAGATCTCTGGAAAGTTCCTCAACTTTGAGCAATAGCATAGACCAAGGACTTCAAGTTTATTTAGATATTGAATAGATGAGTGAGTCTCCGTCAAATTTGAGCAGCCCTCCAAATCCAATATCTCAAGATTTCGGGCCATGGAGAGATCTGGGAGTTTCGTCAGTGATTTGGAGTGCCCGAGGTCCATCTTTTTTAAGTTTACAAGATTCTGCCCCCAAAAAAAAAAAAAGTTATTATTATTATTATAAATAAACAGATATCACAATTAGAATTTATTACTGGAAGAATTTCAAGTAAATATATACCTGAACATCATCCCAAAGTCGTTTAACCTTGCTGCCCCGCATTTTAAGCGAAACAAGGTTCTCCGCATGTATATTTAATGTTCTCAATGGACATTGATGCCACTCGAAATACCTCACGTCAGTAAATGGCAGACCCTTTAAATGAGACGCCATACATTTGTTCCCTCCAAATCCATAGAATTTCAAGAATCTCAATTTAGTCATCTTTGAGAAAGTGTATGGATTTATCTGCACTTCATTATCGACTTCAAACATATTTAAAGAGATGCCCTTGATTGCTCTGGTACCTTAACAATCAAATAGGAGATATCATAAGTTTTTTTTTTTTTTTAAAAGGAAAGGGGGGTGGGCATGCACTGCCAACCAACTCAGCTACGCCCTTGGGAGCGTGGAGATATCATAAGTTGGTATATAATGGAAGCTAACAAATGAACAACTACTTTCAAGCAATATTACTATTATTTAAAATGAACTATGGGGGTAAGTTTCTTAGGAATCGTAAGATAGAAAATTCATGAAAATGTTTAATATGTAAATTCTAAAATTAATTTACAACATGTTCATGAAATATTATTCCATTCAATTAGAAATACTTGCTGTGTGTTTTAGTATTTCATTTTAATTAGGAAAAAAGAGACTTATCCCCCCCAAAGATTGGGAAAATAGTCATGTAGACACCCAAGGTTTCAATCAGGGATACCAAGACTCCCTTTTGACTACAATACCCTTAGAAGATAGTGACCAAAAAAATTGACTTTAAAATTTTTAATAAATGTAACTCTAATTTAAATAGTTTAATTTGTCCAATAGACTAATGATATTAGAATATTTTTTAATATATAACATAATTTTTAAAATCTAAATTATTATATTTATTTTAATAATATATTTGCATTTATTGTAAAAATTTTAAATAAATCTATGGGTTAAATAAATTTTACAATTAATAAAATATCTGATGCATTAATAATACTAAAATTATTTTATATAACATTAAAAATAAGTTAAATCTTATATATTTATTTTAATATTATGTTTCTATTTATTACAAAATTTAATTAATATAATATAAGATTGTAAAATATTAAAAAAAATTTAGATATTGAAATTATTTTAAAATGCATACATAGTTATATTTATTTTAATATTATACTTCTATTTATTATAAAATATTGGGGTCAATATTTTTAGTTAATACTTAATAGAGAAAAAGGTTATTTTAATCAAAAGAAGGTTTTGATGCCCCTTATTGAAAAGGCACAAAAATGACCAAGTGTGTAGGTGTCCTTTCCCCTTTTAATTAAGGGTCAAAGAGCTTGACTTAAAAAGGAATAGTGATTTTTTTAAAAGTGAAAACCAAGGGTAAGGACATAGGTTGAGTTAAAAAGGAAAAGCAATTTTTTTTCCTAGTGAAAAATATTGAGGTGGATTATTTTTTCTTCTCTCTCCCATCAAAAGCACTAGCTTGCTTTTGGAATTTTAAACTTGGATTAGGATCCTCTTGTCATATGAGCTATTCAAAATTTTTAATAATTTTATGCCATTTGTCAACCAGTAGTAGTTCATAGACAGAATTTAACTTCTTTAATTTTTTAATTTGTTAACTACCAATCAACACATAAATTTTTGCCAAGGAAAAGCTAGATTAGGTGAAAATCGTAATCCATAGAACTTAGCCCAACAGGGTCATGTTACGAACTGAGGGGGAAAAATAAGGGATCTATCTATTTTATTTTACTAATTTTTTAATGTTACTCTTCTATTAGTTTTACCCAATATTAATTCTATTCTTATTCAAAAAGAAAAATTATGACAAACCACTAATATAAATGTAACATAAATAAGACACAATTAAAAACTTATTATTGCTTACCGTATTTTTCTTCAAAACTTCATAAATATCCTTGTGATGCCACAACCTACTGCGCTTTCCTGGATGATTGATAGATTCATTTCGAACAATTTCTCTTCCTATATCTTGTAGTAAGTCATGCATTCTTATCTGGCTATCGAAGCAAGTTATGAGAGACTTACCTTCAAGAACACTTAATTCTATTTTAGCTTGGAAGCCACTGGCATCAAAAAAGCTTATCACCTCATCTCTATGCACTCCTTCCAAGAAACATGCAATATCTAAAAAAACATTCTTCTGAGAGTCATCCAAGCTATCATAACTTATTTTTAACACCTTCTGGATTTCCACGAGAGGAATTATTTCCAGCTTTTTCATTGCACTTTCCCATTCCTCTTTGCTCCTTCCGCATAGATGGCGACCCAAAACTTTAAGAGCTAAAGGAACTCTCCGTGCATATTTGATTGCCTTGAGTGTGAGCTCCGTATAACTAGCATCGATATGGCCTCCTATAAAAGCACACTGACAGAAAAGCTTATAAGCATCAGCATGTACTAATTCCTTCATCTGATGTATTTGAGTGGCCCAACAATTTTGAAGAACTTGTCGATCCCTTGTTGTTATTATTACTCGACTCCCTGAAGCGAACTGATCAAGGGAACCAATTAATGATTCTATTTGTCCTGGATGAGTCACAATTAGAACCTTTTTGCGAGCAACTCTGTTGAGTTGAGACTCGATGTTCCTCACATTTCCATCATTCAGTAGCTTGCACAGAAGTTCCTTTTGTAAGTCCTTTATTCTGCCAGTTTCTTCAACTTCTCTAACATTATGCGCAAAGTAAGAACCTTCAAAATGTCTATAGATTTTTTTAAAAACAGCACCAGCGATTGTTGTCTTGCCTGTACCACCGATGCCCCAAATCCCTAATATGTAAACACCCGCAAACCCATTGTGTAATAATGATTCGATTTCTTTAATTTGTTCAACTCCAACCAACTCTTTGTTTTCACTTCGAAAAGTCGCATCTAGCCTCTCCAAAACTTCATTGGCAATTTCCTCAATAAGTTTAGATTCAGGCCTAGTAAAAAAATAACAGCAATTATATAGTTGAACATATGTAAACGAGACAGAGAATCGCGTGTTTTCAATTAGTTGCAATATAGAATAGCTAATTAATATAATGTAAGGATCAATTTCATCAAATAAAATAATTGAAAAATTATTTAAATATGCAAGAAAATAACCTAATCCCCATAATTGAGAATGATTTAATTAATATATTATTGATAAATATTTAAACTCATTGTCATAGTTAATGTCATATATTATTACTTGTACTAGATTAGTACTAAGAATTAGATAGAAAATTATTGTACCTAATGACATTAGAATCAAAGCCAGAGAGATTGGCTGCTTCGGTCAAAGCATTCTTCCATCTTTGCATCTTCTCTGGATAACGGTTTTCAAGCCACTAAAATACTTCCCAAAAGAAAAATCCTGGCTTTGAGATCTCACGTGTGATGGATCAACGTGATAGAAAACTGGCATCACAATCTGTCCGTGATTGTGCATGCAATCGAGGATCTTTAAAAGTTCATCGAGACACCATCTGGAAGAAGCATACCTTTCTGAGAAAATGATAATTGAGATGCTTGATGCTTCAATTGTATCAAGAAGAGACTGTGAAATGTCATCTCCTCTAATAAGTTGGTCATCAATGAATGTTTTGATACTTTTCAGAGACAAAACATAATGAAGATGGCTAGTAAAGTTGTCACGGGTGTCCTCTCCTCTGAAAGTCAGAAAAACATCATTCATCTTAGGGTTCCAAGGTGGACAAGAAGAAGAGGAAGAAGCCATAACCGTTCAGTAGCTGAGAGATTTGATCAGATGAGAAAATTTGGGATGTAAGAATAATTTAATGTGACTGTCGGGGTTATATTGCACAAAGATGCTTTATTAGATACTTCCTTGTAAGCTGCTGGGAAGTTTTGTGATATGGTTTTCTTTTTAAAAAAATAAAAAAAATAAAAACCTGTGTCCATTTAAACAAATAATGGGTGACAGCAAATAAGATACTGACGAAAAAATAACTAAATAATACAAAATCCAAATTTTATTTTCACATTTTATACTTATCTCACAGTAGCTACTAGAATTTTGGACAAAAGTTGTATAACTTTTTTTTTTTATTCAACCAATTTAATTTAAAAAAGAAAAAAGAAAACACTACTAAATATTTTCTCTGAACCTTCCACGGTGTTTTGTGACAATTTTCATATGATTTTTGTAGTATTGAGAGAACTTTTTTGCCTATAATTGCAATAATTTCAATGAAGATACCTAGAATAGCGTTTTAACTTGTTGACCGAGGGTTGAAATTAAAAGACATAGAAAAAGGAGTTACCATATAATTCAATATGTATGCCAGAAATTATTTTGAAACAAAAATTCGAAGTTTAATTTATTTTTCCTTTTTGAAGTCCACCCAATACATTCTTGTCATTTAATATTTTCATGCATGTTTATCTCATTTTCTTTAAATTATTTAAATTTTGTACAAATTGTTAGTCATGTCTATTAACTTTCATTAATATTAAGCTAGATGCAAAATAAATCTGAAAAACATTTACTTAAGAGAAGAGAAAAACGATGTTGATAGGGCACCAATATTTTATGTTGATGTTGATTCCATCTAACTACCATCATTACTATTATTACTATTATATTACCTTAAATTAATTAAAAATAGTCCCTTGAGCTTTGGCCACTTTAAATAAAAAGATTTTAAAAAAATGTTGAAACCTCATCAGTACCTTTTATACTTGCGATGTTTTTTTTTTTCAAAAGTTGGCTTGTGATTTCATCTTATTTTTGTGTTACTGTTAATTTTTTTTTCCTATCTCTTTTTAAAACTGATACCATAATTTTAATAATAATTGGACGGTGCAAGTTCAAAACAATAATGTGGGATGTGAATAATACTTAATTAATTGAATGAAATGTCTGGGAGACATGTGGATGCTTTGCTACCATTGAAGACCGACTAAAATATTTCCCGGCAAATGCGACGTGTTTTCCTCAAGTAAGACAAAATCAGTAATTGGTCAAAGATTTTGATCAGAAAATTTCTTTTTCTACCGAAATTCACATTTTTAAATTCATGTCTCAAATCCCAGCTCATCTAGTTAACTACCAAGTGTCTATTAAGCATTAACCACTAACTTGTAAATCAATATATGAATTAGATTTTTCAATACATTTTTTCTATAAATACACGATTTACACCACTTCCTCAATATATACGCTTATTTAACATCTTTTTAATGCCTCCTCTTGAATACATAATTTAATTGGAGGTAGGTCCAATTGGATCAGACACCCCAATTTACAAAGACTGTCTCTTAAATAACCTGTAATGTAGCGCGTACCTTTAAATTTATATGTTAATTATGGTACTGGTGCCTGATGCCATAACAGAAACAGTTTAATTAATTAGAGAGATTTTGATCAGATAAAACACTAATTGAATCAAAGCACTGTGGAACATATCGATTATTTCAAGTGAAATAAAAAAATAGTGAATGACAGCTAAAAAGTTAAAGGGTGTGAATTTCCCAACGAACGCCATTTACTTTCCAATACTACTTTTTATTTTTCTTTATCTTTTTAGCCTTTTGAAGGTATCAGACTATCACACTAGCATTGGACCTTTCACGCTCAATTCTCAATTTGTGAGGACTATAACCATTGGCAATGACTGCTCTAGGCTTTTTAATTATTTATTTTTTATTGAAAGGTGAGCTGTAACACCACCACAGGACCTGACACTTCCATCTAAGTTCATACGCCTGGATTATTAAGAACGAATTAGTGGACTTGAAAATGTTGGTAATATGAGATGATATTACTTCTGTAAAACACAAAATCAGCCGAATCAACACTTGTATCTTGAAGAATAGAACTCCATGAATAGTAGCTGCGGATACTGTTCATCCGATACTGTTTAATTATTATTGTGCACTCGATACTATTCACAGCACTTTTCATTCGACAGCAGTCATAAGTTCGTTAAGGCATGCGCAATACATTATTCTTAAGACCAATTTTTGCTCCTTTAGTAAGATTTCCAGATGCAATAAGGATACTAATAATAAGGATTGATCTCCAAGATTTAATGACGCTACTGTTATAAGGTTGCACTCCAAATAACAATCTAGAACAACAAAAGAAAATTATGAAGGAAAACATGGAAAAGGAGGAGAGGTAATAGAGGATTTTTTTTTCCCTTTCTCTAGCTTGGAAGCGTTTATCTTTCCTTTATATAGAGAAACCCTCTATAATTTTTTTTCTAATTTAATTTTAATTAGTCACCTACTTTCCTTATTTAGTTTGAATTAGTCATCCATGATTCTCACAATTTACTTCAATTTGAATAATCCAAATCAAATTTAGATTTGACTTATTCAATTTTAATTTATAATTAAATCAAACACATGACCAATTTCAAATCCAATATAAAAGTGATTGCTCTCACTTCCCTCCAATGTGAGAAATTAATATTTTGAAACACAAATATAATTCCAACTGGAAAAGCAATAAAAGATTGTAAGTTATCACCAAACAAGTATTTTGCACAATAAATTCTTGTGGCACTTAGATAACCCCTATTGAAAGTTGCTAAAATTTCATTTGGCATAGCATTTTAAATAAACCTTATTGAAATAAAATTTTTCATAGTAGAGCTTTCATAAGTAGAGTTTTTACTAAAAAAAAATTATTTTTTGTTGTCAATTTGAGCTTTTATTAAAAATTATAAAATTACTTTAATAGGAAAGTTTTATAAGTTTTACCATAAAAGAAATGAAATAAAATTGTCAAATAAGAAGTGAATATTTTAGACATTTTAATATTTTAAAAAAGCTTTTCAACTTCTACTCTCAAAGGCCTAGATTTTGAGCTTTTACTGGTACAGGCAAAATAGCTTATTTAATTTTCAAAAGCTTTGCTAAAAGAACAACCAAATAATAACAAAAATTTAAAAGAGTTTATGGGATTAAATAAGCTCTTATGACCATTAAATAAGTCATACCAAATAAGCGCTAAGTAAGGCTTGAACTTCTTGACTAGCTAAGCTAAAACACTTCTGGAAGAGATAGAGAGAAGAGAGCAATGGAGTCGAAGAGCGAGTATTGTATTACTCATAAGAGCACTTGAGAGCTTGCAAGTATGCTTCACTTGCTTGCTCTTTGCAAATGGCAAGTAACATACTAATCATGTGCTTAAAATCTAGAGAATTCTTAGATACTTAAATATGATAGAGTACGCTAGAATTCAAGCTTATAGAACTAGGCCAAAATGGCACATCTTGGCTGGTGGATTTGGGCTCTTGAATCTCAAATTGGGTTGTCCGCAACAACTTTTCCTACCTAAGTTTGCGGCGTCCTCGTGCTTGTATTTCTCAATTTGTGCTATAAATTGCCATAGAGCATCTTTACATTCCTAACTAGCTTTACCATCGGAGAGATTTTTTCTGCTTTACCAAGTACTCATTGTATGCTGACACTGTGTTGTTTGAATTATGCAAGGATGCACTCCACATATTTGTCAAAAGTGATAACAACGGCTATTTTCACATGCCTTGATTCACCTCGACTTAGGTCTCCTACATCTCTATGATATCGGTTAGGAAGCCTTGCATGGAAGATCGAACAAATTTTGAGCCTTGGCAGTAGTTGAAGTCAATACGAGATGTTGTCTGCACTTCAAATGATTAAGAAAGTTTTGAGTGTGATCATGACTCGATGCCTCCTTCATACTAGATGTGACATCTCCTTGTATCTGTTGGCTTTTTCATTTTTTTGTGGTTTTTTTCGTGGTATACTTGGATGATGTCTGGTTCTTCATGCCATTCATAAGCGAGCTTATGAACTACAAGCTTTTTCTTCTGTATGTTAAGGTTATGGTGTTGAGAGTCATGGACTGGAATCCCATAATGATATTAAAAAGACTCTTATCGGTAGTCTCACTTTGCTAGAGATCATATGATAATTGGGCCACATCAAGTAACTTCACCCAATCTCGTTGATGAGTATAGTGCCTCAGATACATCTCAAGGTTGTTGATGTGCTTGGTTTGCCCATCCGTTTACAGATGAAAGCTTATTGAGAACTTAAAGTTGGTTCTTAATATCTTGAAAGGGTTCGTCCAAAAGCATTTGGTGAACCGTAGGTTTTGATCGCTCATAATGCTTTTTAGAGCTCCCCAAACTTTCACAATATGCTTGATGAAAAGATGGGCCACTTTATCAGCTTTACAATTGGGTGGTGTGGCAACTAAGGTTATATACTTGTTGTAGAGGTTGACAGTCACCATAATATTGCTGTACCTTTCGGACTTAGGTAAAAGCAGTAAGGACTCCAACAATAATATCGGAAGTTGATGATCTACTTTATCTTGTTGGCATGCAAGATAAGTCTATACATTTGTCTCAATGTCATGTTGCATATGGGCAAAAAAATATGAGGCTTGGACTTGTATGGTAGTGTACTAGATTGTTAGGTGACCAGTCCACTTTGAGTTTGACACTTCTTGATCACTTCATGGATTTCACTACCAAGGCATAAATAATCAGTCTCTTTTAGTGAGGAGAATGCCTTCTTTTTGCCATAATTACCTTGTCTTACATTCAAGGATCTTTCCCAACAAATCTTTGGCAAAATGAATCTTGTTAAAAGCCTTCCTTAATGCATAAAACAAGGTCAGATTTTGGCTAACTTATGTTAAGTGTTGCCAATTCTATGTTGCAGCTTAGTACGTCTACCACGTTATTAGCTTTGCAGAGCTTGTACTCAAGCTACTATTCACAAGAAAGTCTTGCCACAATGGTTGCTTTGGGCTCAACTTCTTGGTGGAAAAGTAGCTTATGTCTACATTATCTATCATGATTATGAAATGTAAGCCAAACAAGTAGTGTCACTACACTTTTAAATAATAAATGATGGCTTTCATATTCTTCTCTTGCACAGTGTAACGACAAGCTATGTTATTTACCTTCCAACTCTCGAAAGTTATTAGATGGCCCTTTTACATAAGAACTCTGTCAATGGCATAATCAAAGGCATCTTTTTAAACTTTGAAGGCTTTGCGTGAACCTAAAGAGCAAGGACAAATTCTGTGGCAATCATTTTTAAATCTTCAAAAGCGTATTAGCATTCTTTGGACTAATGCCTTGTTCAATTCTTTTTTAGAAGGTCAATTAAGGGTGTCGCCTTGATGAAATAACCTTAAATGAAACAGCGATAGTAGTTCACCAATCCAAGAAACAACTACAACTAGGGCACTTTAGTGGGAGACTTCTATTTGAGGACGGCCTTTACCTAGGTGTTCGTTATCATTAGTTTCCCTTTTCACATATTTGTGGCCAAGAAACTCTACATCCCAGTGAGCGAATGAGCACTTCTCTACCTTAATATAGAGTTTGTTCTCTCAAAGTACTTAGAGTACTTATTGTAAATGATGGGCATGTTCTTCGAGTGTGGCAATATAAACCAAGATATGATCTAAATACACTATACCGATTCGATTAAGGAACGATTAGAGAACCTTGTTCATGAGAGTATAAACATTGCTTTTGCATTAGTGAAGCTGAACGACATAATAAGGAATTCAAAAAATCTGTATCTTGTCACGCACGCTGTCTTAGGTTCATCTTTCTCGACAATTCAACTTGGTAGTACTCGGAGCACAAGTTAAGTTTAGTGAAATACCATGCTTGGCCAAGTTGGCTGAAAAGATCAGCTATCAAGGGAATCGAGTATTTGTTCTTGATAATGATCTTACTGAGCACTCTATAGTTGATGCACATGCATAAAAAATCATCTTTCTTGTTTTAGAAAAGGATCAATGGACTGAATGGAGTCATGGACTGACATATGTAGCCACTCATTTACCAAATATATCAATTAAATATCGTGCTCTAAGGCATTGGAAGGAACCTATACTAGGTCAGGTTTCCTCTATAAATGTCATGGAGTTGTCTTTAAGTTGGCCTACGAGGGCATTAAGTGACTTTTATACTTATGAACTCCAACGGAACAAGAAAATTGATATCAAATAGATATGCTTTACAGATAATTTAGTTAACATATTTACAAAAGCTCTATATGCATCTACATTTAAGAAAATAGTATATAGCATCAGCATGCATCGCTTCAACAAACTATCAAGTTGATACATGTTGCCATCAGGTGGAGTACTCATTAGAAAGAGCACTCATCAAGAGGAGTGTACTCTTGAAGAATCATAGTAATATTGGACATATGCACTGTACTTTTTTTTTCCCTTTGGACTAGGTTTTTCTATTGAGTTTTTACTAGCAAAGGTTTTTAAAGAGGCGATTTAAAAACATGTCTAACGGTATCATATAATACATTAAGTAGTGGATATCCAAGGAGGACCACTATGATTTTAGTGGATATTCCACCATTTCACCTAAATCCTCCAATCTACCTAAATTGTGAGTCATAAAAGCACATAACCTAAATTATTCCATTATTGTATTAATATAATAATTTTGTGTTGACACTTATCAACAATTGAGAACCTTTATTTTACTATAAATAGGTAGCTTCTCAATATGTAATATCATCCCCTTTTTTTCAAGCAATATCACTACCAAGAGAAAGAAATAAAAATCCTCTAAGTTTTGGTTAGCAACACTTTCTTCATTTTCTTTGCATAGTTTGGATACTTTCTAATTAGATTTACAGGATTTACATTGTTCGACCTTTTATTAATTGAAGCATAATCTTAAGCATTGTCCTACTAAATATGCGTCCATTGTGGAAATTACTTTAATTTAGCTAATTTATTCATTTTCAAGGAACTTTATAATTTTCAAAATGCATCGACTCCATAACTACTCTAAATCATGAGAAATGGGGATTTATGATAATTTAGGTGTACCATAAGAAATGGGGATTTATGTGTGTTTTTTTTTAATATTACTGCTATAATAAAAAAATAAATAAAAGGATGAGATGTAAACCAATTCAATCAAGGAGTTCTTGGCTATCTGACTTTGTTTGGGACTTATAACAAAGTAAGTTTCTATTTAATAATATATTAAAATCTTTAAAAAATCAAAATAAGAAATAATTAAAACTTTTTACGTTCCTATTTTTGATCGACACTCTCTCGTATCATCGTGTGTTAGAATTTGATCTTCAACTACGATTTTTCCTCGATGGCTGCAACTTTTACTTTCCGGTGACTTGAGCTTTCTCTTGAGGCGACGTCAACAGCGCATTGTTTTCACAATTTTTTTCAACTAATAGTCTGAAAACTTTTATATTTGAGCGTATTTGGTTATTTGGCAGCTCAAACGAAGCATTTGCATTCGGATAACCTTCAATTTTAGTGTAACATTTGCATCAAAATTTATTTAATTGAGTGTGATGTTATTTTTATCTTTGTCACAAATTTTAAAATCATCGGATTGTTGTAAATCATTACGAATAATTGGACGCAATTATTAAAAATTGATCGCGCTCGAAATGATTTAAATTTGTTGTGACACAAAATCGAGACATTTCAGACACGATTCTATACCCGTGTAATCGGATTTTATTTTGACACACGGGTCCGGATTTAGCAAAAAAAAAAATATGAGGAAATGTCGATTACTATAAATGAAAAGTGATGAGAGAGAGAGACATTTTTGGCTTTCCTAAAATAGAAAGAGAGAGAGAGAGAGAAGCCGTTGACCCGCGACACGACCCGACCCGACCCACGGCTTTGACTCGGCCATTTCTCCCATTTTTGGCTACCCCACCAGCCACGCTTGGTACCGATCTAAAGCTTGACTACCAATCGACAATTTGCTGCCATCACCGACAACGAAAACCGACCAGAACGCCGGCAAATGAACCCGAAAACCCGCGGCCAAGACCTGTTTTACTCGCCGTTGATTTTGCCGGTTTTAGTCCGATCCACCACTTGGATCTTGTTCCTCAGCTTCCCCTCATTGTTTTCCGACCAACCCCATCACCTGAAACGGCCAGATTGCAGCCGATCGACGCCGAAAAGCTCACGATTTTTGGGGACCTAGATCCGTCGTTACCGCCGCACATAAGAGGTCACTGCCGGCACCATTGGACTCACCGAGGTTAGATCTAGCAGACCTGAGCTTCTCGTCACCGTTGACTGAGTTCTGGTCACCGTTGACCATTAGGGGCAATTTAGTAATTTCATAAATCTTTGGGGTAATTCTATAAATTTTAAAATTGGTGGACATTTTGGTAATTTTAGATCAGGGTAGTTAGATAATTGAGATTTCGGGGGTAATTCAGTAATTTACGTTGTTAGGGGCATTATGGTAATTTTACATTTTTTTCGGGGGTAATTTTATAAATTCAAAACTTGTGGATATCTTTGTAATCGGAATGGAGGATAGTTTGATAATATGTAATTCTGAGGATAATTTGATGAATTTTGATGTTGAGGGTATTTTGATAATTTTACAAATTCGAGAATATTTTATTACGGATAAATGTTGTTTCCAGCATATTAGTTTTAATTCGCGATTATGGTTAGTAATGATGTTATTTTCTCAAATTAGGAGGATCCACGAACGAGAATCAACCCGCAGACGTTGTCGATTCCGAGTTCGAACACCGTCATTGTGAGTGGAATATACAAAACCTATTTTCATTGTAGTTTATTATGATTTTAAAATATAGTAAAGCATGTTTGCGAGATTGATTTTAAAGGCATCGATTTAATGATTTTATATAAATGAATTTTATTGCGTTTTGGTATTTATTATGAGAAATGTGTTTGATTAATGATTTTTGTTACCAATTTTGAATATGCATGATAATATTTTAAAAAAAAAGAAAAGCCGATTTAAGAGATATTAAATGAAAAAGGAAATGAGGTTTCGAATGATATTTTGGATGAGATTTCGAAGGTGATTTTGGATGAGATTTCAGATAAAATTATATGTTTATGTATATGTGTACAAAGGTATATGAATATGAGTATAATGATCGTTTTTAAAATCATTAGACAGTACCCTTCCCTTTCGGATACAGTGATACAAATGAAATGAGATATGTATGTGGTATGATGAATACAGAGATACTGATAATGAGATATAGATAATACAGATGAAATACATGCTTTTGGGGCCCGTCTGAGTACACATAGAGGCTTTAGGACATGTACCCGGACGACTTTGTCTTTTGGGGACCAGATTATGCATGCACAGTTATGATGAGATATGAGATGATATGTTCCGATCTATTCGTGTAGCTCTGGGGCATGGCGGTACCTAAATAGTATGTCATTGCCTGTCCGTTAAGGTCCGGATATGATGTGATATGATATTGCTTTTCCCGATCTATCCGTGTAGCTTCGGGGCGTGATTGTACCCAGATAGTACGTCATTGCGCGTTCATCGAGGTCCAGATATGATGAGATTATTTCCCCTGGGTACTTGTTTGGTGATAGTTTTTGGTATTTCAATATTGATGTTATAATTATTATGAATTTCCATTGATTTGTGCAGTATATTTGCGATATCGTTATTTAAGTACTTGGATTGACTTTAATAAGTTATTTAAGTTTTGTGATATTTTGATGAGATGATGTTTTGATTTGATTAATTATTTTTAGAGTAAAATTATGTTGAAAAACTATTATCCACTCACTGAGCTCACTAAGTTTTATATTCATTCCGTTTTATTATATTTCTCCCCCCCCAACAGGAGATTCGCAGGTACAACAGTCAACCCAGCAACAATAGTTATTTTTAGAATTATGGCCACGTTATGATGTTACG
The DNA here is from genome assembly GCA_030449905.1 of Luvunga scandens. Lineage (NCBI taxonomy): Eukaryota > Viridiplantae > Streptophyta > Magnoliopsida > Sapindales > Rutaceae > Luvunga > Luvunga scandens. The sequence goes on from JASUUG010000026.1 coordinate 109,404, forward strand.
AGTTATCGATTTATTTATTGAGATAATTTGGGATTATATAATTTGTTACATTTCGAGGATTACGGATAACATATGTATTTTATTTGGTATTAAATAATTGAGTGATTTGGTATTTTGGTTCAAATAATTGATTGATGAAGTTGGTTATATTCGGAAATTATTTGGGAGTGCTTGATTTATAATTGTGCAGATTTGGTTGTGTAATAATTTAAGGGAAGATTCTGCCCATTTTTTGGTAGAATCCTAATTTAATTAGATTACGTCAGAAAGATTATATAGAATTAGACCAATTCTCCTTGAGAGTTCGGGGCGGGCCGTGTCATTTAGCTAATTCCATTTAATTTCAATTGACAAACCTAGCTTATGGTTTTCCAGGTGTAGCTAATTCTATAGCAATAATTTGATTATAAACCCTAGCTTAGCTGAAATAATTTTCATTAATCATAGCTCTTGTATTTTTCTCATTTCATTTCTATTGGTTAATGCACAGTTAATTTACTAATATTTTGTATGTTTGGTATGGATTTTTTTATACTTTTTACTCACTAAAAATTAAGTGTAAGCAAATTATGCTATTTCTATACATATAAATACATGACTTCATGTATCAAGAAAAAAAAAACCGTGACTTCATGATGGGCGGCTCATGCTCATCAAACATGTTGACTATTTAATATAATTCGTTAAAAAATGGTGTTTCCAATTTTTTTTTTCAAATAATATAACATTTATCAAGTGGCTTGCATATAGTAAGCGTTCGAGAACTTTGAAGATAGAATGTGATTCTATGACTGTTTCATACTTTAATTTTTTAATAATAAGTCACTTTAGCCTCTTTAGACCCTACGGGACCGTTGGTTGAATTACTTTCATCTTCTCGATTAGATGGACTTCAGAATTAGCCACTCTTTTCATGAAGTTAATTTGCAACAAATGCTTGGTAAATCTAATATTCAAGTGCTCTACCTACACTTGGCGGAATAATCCACCATATGAACTTTCTAGTTTTCTTTCTAATGATGCTAATAGATTTTCTAGTTATCGTTTCTCTTAAGAGTATTCTTTTTACTTTTTTCTTATTTTACTGTCTATCTTTTCAGTTTTTCTTTGATGTTTCAACTTTCTAGTTATTTTGGAGGGTGACGTCCACTATGTCACCTAACTAAGAGCATATTATGTTGGCATATTTAAGAACATAGAGGCAAGAAAATAGGAAGGTTTGAGGTGTGTATAGACACTTTCCTTTAAGATTTTAATTGCACTCATCACGCTTGATTTGCTATAGAGTTAAATGAAAAATTACTCCTAAGCTACATCCAACCTCAAATACAATTTCCAGCAATAAAGTTGTATTCTAGAATGTATATTAAATCTATAATAAAGTGGAGTATTTATAGAAAACAAAATGTCTATTAATCAAGAGACATATCTACACACGAATGACACAACCCTTACATGAAAAGTACATCTATTCATAAATAACATAACTTTGCACATAAAGGTGACTTTTTTAAGAATAGATGTAACTATTCACAAACAATACAACCCTTCATAAGATGTACTTTTTAGAGTAAATATATCTTTTCATTTAATTAAATTAATTAATTTAAAATAAGTTAACTAAATAATTATTAAAGAGATATTACAATCTCTCTACATATTATTATTTATCTTCAATAAAATTGCCTTGTCAGTTACAGTTCATTTAAAAAAAAAATCAACTAGATTATGTCATAATGCAACTAATTCAATTAAATGTTGTAGAAAATTATCAATGAAAGCATCATAGTATTCTTGATAAAATATGGGACAAAATTTTAGTATTTATATCATTAACCTTTTAAATCTACTAGGGTCATCTCCAGTTTGATGTACTCATTGAATAAAATGTGTGTAATCCCATAAAAACAAATAATAAAAAAAAGTATGAGTGATGTACATATGGAAAATGCTATTTCCCCTAAGTCAAATCACGAGTCAAACCCTAACATCCTAAAAACATATCGTTTTAGGCATATATATATAAATGGCTAAACAATAATTCTTTTCGACTACAGTCCCCCGCAACGTCTCTCCTGGTTTTGGAAAATAAAAAAAATCTGTGCTTTGAGAACATTATCTATGGATATTTTTTAACTGAAAAAAAAGGAAACCTCCTCAAATCTTTAGCTTGTTGATTGTGTAGATTCTCAACTTGTTGATACGCTGTTGACGTTAAGAAGACCACCAACTTCTCTCTCTTTTGCAGATTTGGGCATTGTTGTGTTCAACTCTCTTCTGTGAAAAAAAACAGCTTGAAATAATGGAGAAGCAGGATAATTTCGGACTCATGCCATGATTGTATTCAGGGATCAAAATTCCAATTACCCATAAGCTTTGTAATATTCTTCATCAGAATTATTAAAACACAACCCAACCTTAGACGCCCCAACTTTTTCCTCCAACTCCTCATTATCTTCTTCAAAATCAGCCCCCTCTAATTCCTTTAAATCAGCTTCTGAAAATGATGCATCATAGAGAGGCTGCTTCTAGCTGGTTTGTTCAAAATCTGCTTTTGCTTTTGCAATTTTACTCAACTTTTGCTTTTACTTTTGCTTATTAAAAAGTTAAAATTAATCAAAGTGCAAAAGTTGAACTTTAAAATTAAAAAAAAAATTAAAATTAATCAAAACGGTGTTGTATCCGTAACGCTCGGGGTTTGGCTCGGGATTTGACTCGGAAGAAATAGCAATACTTTATAATTATGGTATCTCAAGAAACGCATGAGAATCTTGGGAAAAAAAATAATTAACTTGATTATTATTATGGCCGACAAGCCCTATTATTGAATTAGGAAGCCGCCTTCGGCTTTCGACTTACGTTAAGTTACACCTAATGTAATTTAGTACTAGCCCCACTAGGAAACAATTTTTTATCTGAAATATTTAATGATACGTTTAGGTATATGTTATCGGAATGGCTTGTAACAGGATTGAACTATAATAAGAATAATAAATTAAAATTAAAATAAATTATTTTTTTGAGTTGTAAGAATCATAAATAGATTTAATAGCATTTCTATTGATGTGTTTATTTTATTTTATAACTGAAATGAATTATTTTTAAGTTACAAAAATATCCCTAATTAAAATTATGTATTTTTCACTTATGAAATATGTAAGTACGCATCCTAATTTTTGGGATAAAACTAATTAGGTCTACCCAAAGTTTATGGCCCTTCATGATTTTAATTTCAATAAAATTCTCGCTCTGGTAAAGTCATTTAGAAAATAAATAAATAAACATTTTAAAAAAAATATACGCATATGTATTATAATTTATTGCGCATATATAATTTTTAGAGTAATTTTAAATAAAAAAAATTGAAGCAAATAGCTTTATTTTTAATTGGGAAAAAAGAGGAATTTTTTTAAATAGAGGCAAAAAAGTCATTGTCAATGATAGAATTTGGCAAATTCTTGGTGGAGGTATGTTTAACGCCATACGGCATTCCATTTTTGAGTGGAGCCCGCACCACTTGAACTGTCGCCCGAACTTGTTTATTTACCTTTTAATTTTCGTTCAACAATTTAATTTAAAAGCCTAGCGAACGCATTGTTTGAGCTTTCTAGGTTAATTGTCGGCAATTTGATCTTATTTTCGTAGTATTTTGAAAAACCCTTTTCTTTTTCTTTGTGAGAAAACATTTTCCTTTTTCTTTTTGTAAAATAAATACAGTAATTTTACTGAAGATGACTCGAAAGATTAAGGTTTACCTTAGTCACCGTCAGTTGAAATTAGAAGACAGAAAAAAAAGAAAAAGTTGGCCTAACTTTGCTGCAGATCACATGGCTAATCTCGCCATCTCTTTCTCATTGGGTCTCCGCACGTTTCTAAATCCCCCCGAAAGTGTCAAGTTCCTTCTTTTTTAGGATATGTACGTGGTAGTTTATCCGCGTTTAATCTCTTCCTAACTCTTTGTTGAGAGCTTCTTATAAAAAAAATTCTTGATGAGGCACGAACAATTTGTTTTAATCTCGTGTTGTTGTTATTATTATTATTATTATTTTAATATAAGTTATTAATCTTAACATATATACAGATTTTATAAGAATTAGCAGACTTTGTAGGAATTTTAGTGGCTTATTTAAGAAAAAATAATTATAAAATAATAAATAGACTTTGGAGAGATTTTAATAGTTTATTTAAGAAAAGATAATCACAAAAATAAAAATAAATTAAAAATAAGTACATAACAACAATTGAGTTTACTATAATTTAAGAATTTATGTTTTTGTAATATAAATAATGAATTTAACATCAATATGGGACCTTAATGCATAGTTGAACCACTTTGCTTAGAAGACTGAAGGAAACAAAGCCGCCATTGGTGCTACTACCCAATGGTCAGCTGCAAATAAAATGGAAAGACGGAAAGAAAAATCAGACAATGGTCAAAGAGGAAATGGCATTCATAGTACTGTGAGGTACAGTTGGCATTAGGATGTCTTCTGTAAAATTAAACACGTATTTGATGGAAGAAACACCTCACCAAATTCTCTATTAGTAGAAATTGGCATTAACAGTGCTATTTATACAAAACAAAGGCCTTGAGAAACAAGGAATACCAAAACAAAAAAGGGAAGAAGCTATGCCTATCTGTGCTTTCTATATTTACAAAGATACTGAGTATTGAAACTAAAAAAGGAATAAGCTATGCCCACCTATGTTTTCTATATTTACAAAGATACTATCTATATTTACAAAGATATAAAATCATATAATCGTTAATACTCCTCCTTAAGTTGGAGCGTGAAGATCAACAACGCCCAACTTGCACATATGATGAAGAAAAAGATCTCGACCAAGTGGTTTGGTGAAGATATCTAAGATTTGCATAGAGCTGTGAATGTGCAATGGAAGCAACAATTTGGATTGCACTTGTTCTCGTACAAAGTGACAATCTAACTCAATGTGTTTCGTATGCTTATGAAAGACAGGATTTTCAGCAATGTGTAATATTAATTGATTATCACAGTAAACAGGCATAAGAGCAGCATGGGATAACCCAAGATCAGCAAACAAAACCTTAAGCCATTGTAACTCACATGAGAGGTCTGCCATGGAATGATACTCAGCTTCAGTTGTAAAGTGAGAAACAACATCCTGCTTCTTTGTTTTCCAAGAAATAGGACTACTTCTAAGAAAAGTACAGTATCTAGTAACCGATCGACGAGTAATAGGACAATTTCCGCAGTCAGCATCCCAATACCCACGGATACACAAACCATTAATAGAAGACAACATGATACCTTTTTCCTGGAGATCCTTTTAAATACCAAAGCACTCTTAAAGCTGTACTAGCATTGTGTGTGGTTCATGTGTGAAACAACTTAACACATGCATGGAAAAAACTATATCAGGTATTGTAACAGTTAGATAAATCAATATCCCAACAAGACGTCGATAACTTGAAGGATTGGGTAAAGGATCCTCATCTGTAGATGAAGGACGAGCATCAATTAGTCTAGCATATTTCAAAATGTCCAAAGCATATTTTCTTTAACATAAGAATATCTCATGAGATGAACTTGCTATTTTAATAGCCAAAAAATATTTTAGAGTGCCTAAAGCTTTAATGTAGAATTTCTATGCAAGAAAACTTTTAATACAGTTAATTTCTACTAAATCATTTCCATCGACAATAATGTCATCTCCATAAACACATACAAAGGTGGAAGAAACTCCATTGATTTTCACGAATAAAAGAATAATTTTCCTTGGATTGACGAAAGCCTGCTTGTTGGATGACAGTAGAGAATTTAGAAAACTAATTTTGGGAAGCTTGTTTCAAGCCATAAATAGATTTGTTGAGTTTGCAAAACAAATGCTTCCCCTGTTTGAAAATACCCAGCGAAATTTGTATGTAAACTTCCTCTTCTAAATCACCTTGGAGAAAAGCATTACTTATATCCAATTGTTCTAAAATCCAACGATTAACACCTGCAAGAGAAAGCATAGCTCTTATTATCACAAGTTTAACTACAGGAGAAAAGGTGTTATGATAATCAATGCCTTCTGTCTGCGTATAACCTTTGGCCACTAATCCTACCTTATAGCGCTCAATGGTACCATCTGCTCGATATTTTATTTTGTAAACCCATCGACTATCTATAGCCTTTTTACCTACTAGCAAATGAGTCAGCGTCCAGGTATTATTTTTCTCAAGAGCCTATATCTCATCCTCCATTGCCTTACACCATTTAGATAATTTAACTACCTCATAAAAGGAATTGGGTTCTACCCTAGAGATAATAGTAGATAAAAAAGATTTATGTGCTTGTGTGAAACGGTGATACGAAAGGAAGTTTTAGAGAGGATATTTCTTACCTAGTAACGAAGAAACAAGATTGGCAGGTGTAGAAGTATGAATTGCCAAGGTGCAATAGTCTTGCAGATAAGCTGGAGGTCGTCGGTCTCATAAAGGCCGTGTGGGTGGTAGTTCTTGGGGTTCTATGGCTGAATAAGTGTCATGAGGTGGATCATCTAATGTTTGAGATACAAGTTGTGTTGGGTAATTCGAAGTGGGTTTAGTGAAATGGCAATTGGTATTTTCTATAGGTTGATTAGTGGCTGGCTATTGTGGCTCACTCTCTTTAAGAACATTAGATGTATTAGTTCTTTGATTATAAGACAAAACATCATAGGACTCAAAGGAACTATTATCCAAAATAAATTATCTCCAACATGTGTAAAAGGTGCTGAAATACTTGGTAATGTAACATCCTTAAAGGGAAAAATATGTTAAAAAAAAATCACACGACACATGAATGGTTTTAGCTTCAATATCATATACACGATTTCCTTTTTATCCAAAACAATACCCAATAAAAATGTCAATCCTAGCATGTTGATCAAATTTATTCTTTATGTGTAAATTTTTTGCAAAACACAAACAACCAAAAACATTTAATTGAGACAAATCAAGTGCTCCACCAAAAAGCATTTCATGTGGGGATTTACCTTTTAATACTTCACTAGGCAACTTATTTATCAAAAATATAGCTATGAGGATGCATTCACTTTAGAATTTGATGGGCAAATTAGCTTGAAAACATAAACTTCGCGCAACTTCAAGGAGATGGCGATGCTTACATTCTACGACTTCATTTTGCTATAGTGTTCCTACACAATTTCTTTGATGAATGATACCTTTATCTAAAAAAAAATTGTTTCAAATCTTTAACAAGAAATTTAGTCCCATTATCAGAACGCACCATTTTAATGTCAAAATTAAATTTCTTTTTAACCAAAGCATGAAAGGAACAAAGGTGCATTTTGGTTTCGGTTTTTGTTTTTATTAAATATAACCAAGTGCACCTTGTATAATCATCAACAATAGTTAAAAAATAATAACCACCTGAAGAACTAGCAACAGAAAAAGGAACGCAAACATCACAATGGATTAATTCAAAAGGGGCTTTACTTTTAATACTGCTAACCAAAAAAGTATTCTAGCTTGTTTGGCTTTATGATAAATATCACAAATATAATTCTTATTAAAACTAACCAAAGGATTAGATTTTGAATATAATTCTAAATGGCTAAGAGAAGGGTGGCCAAGTCTCCAATGCCAATTATCAATTTCATGGGTTGAAGCCATTTGGGAAGTAAAGGAAGATGCGATAGGAAGCTGTATGCAAAAGAGGCCCTCATTAAGTCTACCCTTGCCAATCTTTTTCTTTGCATACAGGTTCTAAAATTCAAAAGAATCAGAAGAAAAGAAGACTTGAAATTTATTTGATTTGGTTAATTGACTAACTGACAATAGATTGAATTTAAAGCTTAGGATGTAAAACACATTATCTAATAAAAAAATCTGGCAAAAAAGAAACCATTCCTATATAAGTGACAAGGGCTATTGTGTCATCTGGTAATTGAACATGAAGAGGTGTACGACATGATTTATAGGAACTAAAAAAATCCAAAGAGCAACACATATGACTGGTAACACCTGTATATATTATCCAAGTATAAGAAAAGGAAGAATTAAGACCTATGCCTACAAGACTTGTTTAATGTAAACTACCTGGGGTAGACAACATAGCTAGCAATTTTTTATATTGGTCTTGAGTGAAAATAGACACCTGTTGCTCTTTTTTGCTAGTTACAACTGCTGTTGTCTTAGGATTTCCTTTACTTCCTTGTCCACGTTTCCTCCAATTTAGTGGATATCTATTCAATTCAAAGAACTTCAATTTTATGTGCCCCAATTTCCAACAATGTTCACATATTGGCCTACCTTGATTATTTCCAGAACTCCCATTCAAATTTCCATCTCTATTATCAACGAAAACATTGTTGCCCCAAGTTTGGTTATTAAGGAAATTTTGCTGTAATGGCTGTCTATTTTGTGCAACAAGAGCTGCTACTTTTGGAGGTCCCCCTAATGTATGAAGGTCTTGTTGTTTTTCTTCTTGTCTTACAAGTGAGTAAATCTTGTTTGCATTAGGAAAATGATCCATCAATAAAATCTGACTTCTTTTTGCTGAATATCTATCATGCTATCCTTGAAGGAATTCTATCGCATGATCCAACTGTTGCAACTGATTTACAGTTTTTTGCATTACCACAAACACATGGCTCTACAAGTTGTATTGAATTTAATTCATCCCAAAATGCTTTCATTCTAGTATAATAAAAGGAGACAAAAACATCACCTCGTAGTAAATTAGAGATGGCCTATTTAAGTTAATAGATTTTTGGTGCATTAGTTTGTTGAAAACATTCCTGCAAATCTTGCCCTACTTCTCTAGTAGATTGTGCATACAACACACTTCCCACAAGTTCACTCAACACAGAGTTTAGCACCCAAGACCCAATAAGATCATTACAACGTTTTCATTTACCACCGCCGCCACTATCTAGTTTGGTGATAATCCCATCAACAAATCCGAGTTTGTTCTTCGCTCGTAAAGCCATCGTCATTACTCTTACCTATGTGCTATAGTTATCACTAGCAAGTAAAGGCGAGACTAAAACGGCTGTTGGACTATCTGAAGGGTGTACCAGGAAAACATCATCCTCCTGTTTGTTAAGAATTTCAACTCTCTTTGATGATTGACTGTCAGACATAGCTCTGATACCATGTAAAATTAAAACACGTATTTAATGGAAGAAACACCTCACCAAATTCTCTATTGTGTGGTAATTGGCATTAATAGTGCTATTTATACAAAACAAAGTCCTTGAGGAACAAGGAGTATTGAAACAAAAAAAGGAAGAAGCTATGCCTATCTATGCTTTTTATATTTATAAAGATACTACCTATCTATGCTTTCTATATTTACAAAGATACTGCCTATCTATATTTTCTATATTAACAAAGATATGAAAATCATATACTCGTTAATATCTTGATTGGGATTTGCTAACTCAATTTCATTCCAAACAGTAAATTGGAATAAAAATTATGTCATGATCTCAACAGAATCTTGAATATCCTAGATGACAATAGTTTATTGTCATACACTGCAGATTTTGTTATAAACGATATGTCATACAATTATGACCCGTATGGCATTTCCTTTTACTTTATTAAATCTACTTTTCATATGAATATAACCATGTCATGGCTTCATCAAGCTGACTTATCATAAGCATCCAAAAACTTAAGATTTAAGGATATTCAGGATCCTGATCAAAATTTTTAAACATCTTAAATCCCATAATAAATCAAGATAAAATTAAGTCCTGAGTCCTAATCTGAATAATAAATTAGGATAAAAAAATTTATATTGAATAAGATTAAAAAATTCTATTTCTACCAACGCTAGTATGAGGCTAAAAATGAATTGACAAAAGCCATCCACATTACTAATGTTTACTCAAAGTATGCACAAACCTTTCTAATTCAAAAAATAGTCATAAATCCTTTTCTTTTTCAATGCAGTTGAAAGCAATAGTAGATGTTGTTCTAGTGCACGTTCTTGAAACTCAAGAAAGAATAACTCTCGAAGAGAGAAAACATTAAATTAGTTATAAAGATAAACCCAAAAAGAATAATTTGAAATATTATTGATGAAAAGTTTAAAGGTCTTACTATAAACTATGATAACAAGCCTATATATACTAGTAGCTAACTTAATTCTAGTCCTTCTCAAATAAAATAAATAATCTAAAGCTCTAATTAGACTAAAATTATAAACATGACTCAAATAAGCTTAATAAAATAAGATAAATCCTAATAGAATACTAAATACTAAATTGACTCAAAATCTATAATTCCTAAGTCATTCTATCTCATACACTTCCTACATCATTTTTCTTTTTATAATTTTATCATTTGACCATCGTAATTTAAGGTATAATGAAATATGCTGTTGTGGAATAAATGTTGTAGTTTTTAAGTTAAATTAATGAAGGGAGATTGCCAATTTTTTCTCTACTATAATTAATATATACCATTTGCCCCCTTGCTGTTTAGCCAATAACTTCCTCAACTGTATTAGTTTACAATATTACCCTATTTTCAAATACACTTTTATTTATATTTACTATAAATTAAATAAATCATATGAATATAAACTGAATAAAAAAAGTGCTAAAAACAAGAAATATATGTTTTGATGTGAACAAAAAAATTAATAAAAAATAAAAAAAGTTTCTTGTCATTTTTTATTTTGTAAACACTTTCTTCTAATAAATATTTTATAATATTTTAAAATTAAATGTAAAAAGTACATGAAAATATTTTATTATTTATTTTATAATAATTTTTGTATCATTTTATAATAACTTCCTATATATTTATTATACGAAATGTTTACAAAATAAAAAAGTACAAGAGAAATATTTTATTGTTAATTTTTTTACATCAAGACATATATTTCTTATTTTTAATACTTAACTTTTTTTTATTTTAATTTCCATTCATGCAATTTATTTAATCTATAATAAATATGAATAAAAGGTGTATTTGAAAATAAGAGTAATATTATAAACTTATACTATCAGGGGGGTTATTGGCTATTATAAAAATAGTAGAGGATAAGTAGTATATATCAATTACAATAGGGGGGAAATTGATAATGTCCCAATTAATGGGTGTCTAGTAAACATTAACTACTATTAAGACCTTGTTTAATATTAAAATTAAGTAATTTACAACATTAAAGTGTTTAGTAAATATTAATTATTATAAACACTATTAAAACCAATAATATCTTATTTTTTCCAAAAGTATTATTCAAAATTATATTCATTATTCACTATCATATTTTATTTCCTAGTAATATATTTTACCTCAATAAGAAACAATGTCTAAAGTTGATAATATTTTGCAAGTAAAAGTTGAGATTAATAATTTTTTACAATTTAGTAGTAATTTATTTATATTGATTAGTATTTCATTACTAGAATTAATTAAAATATTGAAATGAAATCATAGTCATCGCGAATCGCCGCCAGTAATGTTATTTAACCGCCGCCAGGGTCTATTTGGCGGACGTAAAACTATCGTTACGGTAGTAAAATGGGCACCTTTTGGAATCCTTTCATTATGATCTATCTGATAGTGCTACTTTTGTCCTAAACTAAGTGCATGTTTGGTATAGTTTATTTTATGGTCATAAGTGCTTATTTAATCTCATAAGCTCTTATTATAATTTTTGTTACTATTTGGTTATTTTTCTAGTAGAGCTTTTGAATCTTAAATAAACTATTTTCCTTCTATTAGCAAAAGCTCAAATTTTGGGTTTTTAGGAGTAGAGGTTGAAAAGCTTTTTTTAAATGTTAAAATATCTAAAATATCCTTTACATATTTTACAATCTTATTTTATTCTATTTATAATGTAACTTTAAAAGCCTTACCTATTAAAATAATTTCATAAATTTTTAACAAAAGCTCTTATTGACAACCAAACAACTACAATTTTTTAGGTAAAAGCTTTATTTATAAAAGCACTATTGACAAAAGCTTTATTTAAATAAGCTCTACTTGAAAAGTTGTACCAAATAGAGCCTAAGTGTTGTAGGTGGCGTAATTTCATATCAAATCTGCTGTTGTCTGTGGCCTCTATCTGTGTGTGCAGCATCTTAAATAGTTATTTGATGAAAATACCAACACCATTCAGCAAATTTTGTAATTTAATTGCAATGATGCTTGCTATGAATTTATATATATTTACTAATGTAAAAACAAACTATGAATTATATATTATTAATTTTCATATTAACTAATAATATATTTTAGCTAGTAGGAAACTTTTGTCGTTATTGACTTAGGGCCCGTTTGGGATTGTTTTTAGAAGCGTTAAAAGTGATTTTAAAAATCTAAAAGTTAATTTTGGTGTTTGGTAAAAAAAAATCAAAATACCAAAAGTAGCCCCTTTTACAGCTGATTTTGAAAAGCAGGGAAAGAGTGGCTTTTAGATTTTGATTTTGAGAATCAATTTTATCCTTTAATATAATTCCATAAATATCCTTACAGTTATTACCTAAACCCTAAATTATCCTTATTTAACTTAAAAATAAAATCAATACTTTAATAATTTTTTTTATCATAATTCACCTATTTCCTTCGTTTACCCTATTTTTTCTTCATATTTTACAGTCTATCAAAACTCTCTAGAAACGAAGCAAGATCTAGTACGTGTTCCACCATTCAATAACAGTAAGTGATTCATCACCCTTTCATGCATATTCAATGTAATTTTTATTATAATAATTGTTGTTTGTCTTATTTGAGTTTGCTTATATACAAACAATTCCATGCTTATGCAATTTTTATTATAATATTTATTGTTTGTCTTATTTAGATTTGTTTACATCTAACCAATTCCATGCATATGCAGTTGCAATGTTTTTGTTTCGAAAAGATTTAATGCGTATGCAAGTAAAAGAAGATTCCAGTTTATTACCAAGCTTTATTATTTGTTTATGTTGCTAGTAGACGTTCATCAAGTTTTCAGAATAGTGCAGTACGAATGTCTATGATTTTCAATTTTTCTGCCTTTCATTTTCTTTTTGTTCATTATAATTTTTAAAGCAGTGCTTGTGTTAAAATATATTCACAATGATGTAGATGGACAGAGACAAGAAAATTGTCAATCAAATTGAAACTAATAATATACCACGAGGTAAAGCTATCTGGGACAATGAGACTGTTTCAATCTTTTGTAATTTGTGTGTCGTAAAAGTAGAGGAAGGACATCGACTTGGGACTCATTTTACAAAAATAGGATGGGAAAATTTGGTCAAAAACTTTTGTAAGGCAGTGAGAAGAAAGTATAGCAAATTACAATTAAAAAATAAATGGGATGCACTAAAAAACAATTGGAAATTATGGAAGGATTTTATTGGAAAGGAAACTGGTCTTGGATGGAATATCCAAAAGAAAACGATCGATGCATCTCCGGAATGGTGGCAGAGTAAATTGAAGGTATATTACATTAGTTAATAGCTTTTAATATAATTTGGTTAATATTTTCACAATTCATCTAAATATGATTATTACATGCAGGCAAATCCTAAACTAGAAAAATCCCGCAAAGAGGGCATTGATAAAGAATTGGAGGGAAAGTTAGATAGGATGTTTATGAACATCACAGCTACTGGCAAAAAAGCTTGGACAACTTCTTCTAGAGTAATTCCACTTGATGACCATGAGGATTCCAATAATGATACAATATTTCCAATTGAAGAAAATAGTGATTCTGACAAGGATATGCAAGTTCAATATACTTACCAAGCTGCTAAAGAGAAAAAAGATGAAAAAGTAGTTGGAATACATAGCACACAAGCCAAAAAAATAAAGAAAGGAAAAAAAGTTGATCGTGCAGGGAGGAAGGTTGGAGGTGCTACAAAAATATCACAACAAATTGAACGTCTTGTTGAAGTAGTAGAGAATAGAAGTTCTACACTAATAAACTTACAAAAAGAAATGAATGGCTGCAGCATTGCTGAAGCAATGAAGATGGTTGAATCTATTCCTGGGGTTGAGATTGGGAGCAATAAATGGTTGTTTGCTACTCAACTTTTAATTCGTAAGGAGAAAAAGGAGATGCTTGCTACCATGAAAGAACCTCAAATTATGCTTAACTGGCTTTATTATGAGCAATCACAATATTTGCAGTCTTAAGTTTTTCATTGTTATTAATCTTCTATTCTAGTATTAATAAGGGATTATCTTTTTTTTTGTTATGTTTTTTTTATGATGTTTTAAGGTACAATTGGCTATTTGAATATATGATAGTGAGTTGTTATTTTGAATGTTTGTCAGATATTTTTTATTTCTTTTTTTTTTTTGTCCATGCTCAATGATATGGGTTTAAATTATTGATTACAGGTTTTGTTTATAATATGGACATGCTAGATGACGAGCAGGAGGTTGATAGCATCATATCAACTTTTATGATTGCTATTGATTATGATTATAGGACGTATATTCATAAACAACCTTGTATGAATTCTTCATAAACAGGTAATGTCTGGTTGATGCGAATATTAAAAAGGAATGAAACTCGGTGTCAAAGGATGTTTAGGATGGAGAAAGATTTATTTTTTAGACTATGTAATGAATTGGAAATAAACTACGGGCTAAAAGGCTCAAGAAGAGTGAGCACTGTTGAGATATTAGGAATGTTCTTGCATACTGTAGGACATGGTGTGAGTAATAGATTGGCACAAGAACGATTCCAACACTCTGGTGAAATAGTGAGTAGATATTTTGGTGAAGCACTAGATACAATTTGTCACTTATCTGTAGATTTGATAAAACCATTTGATCCTAAGTTTAAAGATATTCCTGAAGAAATATTGAGAGATTCTAGATATATGCCACGCTTTAAGGTAAATGATTATCAATTAAACTTTTATACTTTCTAAAATTGTAATTATTTTTTACATATATACTTTTGTATTGTTGTTTTAGGATTGTATCAGTGCTATAGATGGCACACATGTTCACATTTCTATACCTCCTGAGGATCAAATACCATACATTGGTCGAAAAGGCATACCAACTCAGAACATAATGGTTGCATGTAACTTTGATATGTAATTTATATTTGCAATTGCAAGTTGGGATGGAAGCGCTCATGATACAAGGATATTTTTATTAACTCTACGCAACCCTAATTTGAATTTTCCTAAACCACCTAGAGGTTTGTCATTTTTACGTAATTTTTCTTTTTCTTTTTTATCAAAATTTTCTCCAACAACTTTCTTAAGTTTATTTTTATATTATAATATTATTAAAATTATATTTTAAATGTTTAGGAAAATACTATTTAGTGGATGCGGGGTACCGACAAATGAGTGGCTTTTTGGGGCATATAAAGGTGAAAGATATCACCTTCTAAATTTTCGTAGAGGTAGCCAACCAACAGGTTATCAAGAGGTATTCAATCATGCACACTCTTCACTTAGAAGTGTAATAGAACACACTTTTGGTGTATGGAAAAAGAGATGGAAGATTTTAAGGGATATGCCTAGCTATCCATTCAATAAACAAGTAAAGATAATTATTGCAACTATGGCATTACATAACTATATAAGAAGACATGCACAACTAGGCAAACATTTTGAGAATGAAGAAAATGAACAATATAATTACACCAATGAAGAGGCAGAGAGAGAGGTCAATGATGGACGATAAGGACAAGAAGAAGAATATATCAACAATGGACCTGAAGCACAAGAAATGGAAATTCTAAGAAACAATATTGCTGCAAGTTTAATGCGAATATAATATTGCATAATAATCTATTATTTATTTTCATTTTGAGTTTTTGTAGCTCATTACATTTTTTTTATATTTATTTTTGGAATACCTGGTTATACTTTGCTTGATGTTATTGAATGAAAATTGTAATTGATTTTTTAATTATCAATTGTTTTAAGATAAAAAATAAAAGAAATAAAATCAATATAGTATAAATTTTATTTTTAGTTAAAATTATTATAATACACAATTAAAGATATAGTATGTGCACATTTTTATGTGTAAGTAAATTTCATTCTACCTTATATACATTTTAGTCATTTATTTTCTTACACCAGTTTAACAGTAAGATTTACCAAACACTCATATTTGCTTTCAAAATTCACAGTACTTTTGAAAAAAAAAATTTACCAAACACTCAACTGATTCTCTTCACAGCTGATTATTTCTATAGTACAGCTAAAAGCAATTATTTTAAAAGCTACAGTATTACCAAACTGGCCCTTAATAAGTCTCGGTTTTGGCACTTAAACGTAGTAGGGGCAAAGTAGACATTTCAACCACATCTGAGGGGGTAAAGAGCAGCTGGGGTCCTAAAGCCCAACTGCCTCACATCCCTCCAAAAAAGGATCCTAAGTTGATTCGGGAGGCCTCAGCTGTGGTTTTAGCTGTTTGAAAAGCTAATGGTGAGAATTGGCGCTCACCTTGTGGCAGAGGAGTGACTCTATGCCAGTGTTCGGCTTTATCTGCAATCTTTCATTTAATGAAACAATGTTGCGAATTGCGTTTGCTAATTTGTGTTTATTGTGGTACCAGATGGGACGAATCAAAGTGGGGAATTGGTTTTAATTATGTTGTCGAAAATTCAGTAAAAATGTAGTTGACTTGGCTAATCTAGCAGTAAGTTGAAGGGCCGCTGTGATTGTGAAGTAACTTGTAGTACAGAAAAACATTGTTACATCTGGCCAACACTAGTGAAATGATTCATGTTTCAGAATACTAATACAATTTAGAGCACAGGAGACCTGAGGCAAAGAAGATTGATGACCGAATATATGTTTTAACAAATTATCTCAATGTGCACAATTATCTTAATGAATTAGCATTCATGCCTTTACATAAACAGCTGGGTATCATGCAAATAATGTTTTCAAAAAGCATTCAAGTAGAACTATGATGAAATGATCATGCAAATTAAAAAACAGAACGAGGACAAAAATTTAGCTCTGCTAATAAAGAAACAATGATCTAAGCTAGCTTAAACTATAATAAAAAATGACCCAACAATTGTGTCTAAACTATAAAATGCTTGCTTATATGCATTGTGAATTTATTGACAAACACTCAAACCCACACAGACACACAAGGATCTAAACACTAGCCAAACTTACCACAAGTCAAGCACATGACTGCTCACTCAATCAGTCCAGCTCACCAAGTTGATTAACCACACAAATCCCCATTCTTACGTTGATAGGAAAGGATTTACCAATAGTATTTAAACTCTGATAAATATTCGAGATCTTGGAGTCTCTTTGGCATGCATTCCGATACTCGACACATACAAAAATGGGGGACAGAGAGTGATCAAGATAGAATAAATGGATTCTATGACATAAATTTCAGAGAGTGTGTAATGTTAGCATTTGATAAGTGCCATGTTTCTGGAAGAAATTGGCATGTGTCATCCGGAAATTAGCCAGATCCATATATGTCCATGTCCCTGCACAAAACTAAACTGTCAAAGAAGCTTAATCACATTCACAGCTAATACCTTTTGAGATGAAATTTTGGGGTGGAACAATAACGTTCTTCATGTCTACTATTGCACCCACCATTTTAATGCTTTATTCCTAGAGCAAATAAATATGCAGCACTATCAATGGCCACAACCTCGTAAACTTTACAAAACTTTCTATTAAAACTTATATGATACAGCCCTACGGGTAAAATCCAAAAGACACATTGAATAACGAAGAGTGCTCACCTCATGTACTTTCTTATAAAATATTTCAACCTTTTGGGGTGTGGTTACTCTTCCCTCATTAGATCAGCTGAAACTTCTGCTTAATCTTCATTTGATTTCTTAGAATCTTGGCTGTCAAAAAAATAAATCCCGCATATTTCCAGCATCATGCACCACTTGATCTGTTCGCAAATTATTTTTGTCCTCAGATTGAATTGAAAAAAGACCACATTATTTTCATAATCATAATCACTGTCAACGTCCAAATCATGAAATCAAAACCTCTGAAGGAATTGTTTCCCAAAACTATGTGATCTGACTGGACATAACCATTAATGTCCCAAAAATGCCAAGACGAGACATGCCGATGACCATCTTTCGTTCTGACTCTGCATTCACACAGATTTGAACACTTAGGTAGCAATCATGATGGTTAGGAAACGATACAGTTACGAAGAAAGCAAAGCGGACTAAATTTTTATTATCGAACGATTCTGGTGGCAACTTCAGGGTTATAGAAGCTACCACACTTTGGAAGTTAATCCAGTTATGAATTTGACTTCCAAGGAAACAGAAATGAGCACGAGAGATTGCAATAAACGTCTGTCGACCCCCCACAATTTTCTTGAGCTCTTCACAACCATTTTAAAACAGTTGACGAAGGTAAAATCCATGATATCAGAATCAAAGTATTCGATGTCGCGATACATCGCTTTTAAACATGTTAGAATGAAAAGCCATTTGCATAGAATAAAATAGGCGACAAGAAACGCTTTAAAATGGTTTCTCAAGAAACGCTCCGCATGGCTGTTCAAAAATACAAAGGATGAGGGGATTGTTGTTATAGCAGTTCCTTCACCATAAACCTTCAAAAATTCCAAATCTCCAAGTTTGTCGAGCAGTCTCTGAAGATTGGAACGACGAGAAAGACAAAGATATTGGAGAAATCTCAACTTACATAGACTGCTTGGGAGACTTTGAAGCCTTTTACGGTCATCACTAATCATCAATGGATGAGGGCACTTCTTCAGTTGCAGTTCCATCTGAAAATAACTTTTCTACAATAGAAGATGAGATATTTGGAAGCATCTCCAAATTTGAACAACCCCGAAAAATAAACCTGTGAAGCAATATGATGAATCCAAACTTAGATACATAAACGACAGCGTTTTGGCTCTTGTTTATATGCTTAGGCGATCACGAGGAGCACACATGTTCCAGTTATTGTTTTGTAAGCATCAAAATGGCAACACTTAGAGCCGTTTTGGTTAAGTTTAAGTAGTGCACGTGAGGAGCATATGAGAAGCTTGTTTCAGTTTGTTACAAAAGCCGTTATAGACGTGGTTGAATCTGGTGCAATCTGGGTTCTAAGAATAGCTGGTAAGAAAGCTGTTCGTGGAGTCAGTTTCTTATCAGTCTGGAGAAATTTCCATCTTGTTCTCTGTAACCGTCACTGTAAAGCTCTGAAAATTTCCCACTGATTCATCAATAAAGCTCAATCTAATGGCTCCTCCTATTGATGTAGGTTGTGCATTCTTGCTCAACTGAACCACGCAAATCAGTGTCTCTTTTGATTGTGATTACTTTGATTTCCAGAATGTTTCTTATGTTTTCTTTTTACTGAGATCTTGGTTAATGTTCTTGATTACACATTGAGTCATCTCAAATCATTGTTTGGCTGATGTAACTTGATTTGAACTTTTCAAATATCTTGGGCAGTGTTTGGCTTTGTTAAGTTCAGCAGATCAAACAAATGGTGTCAGAGCAAAGTGCTTTGATCAGATTAAGTATGACTATTCAAAGATTGATCTTGAGGCACTACTGGTTACTCAAGGTTTGGGAGATGCCATTCAACCAGCATCCAAGAAAGAAGAAAAGAAGCAACTTCTTCAAAATCTCTTGAACAGGCCGCTGAGATTGATAAAAAGGCTAGAGGCACAATAATGTTGAGCCTTGCAGACTCAGAGTGATAAGAGAGCTGGCCAAAGAAACAGCAGTTGCTGACCTGTGGGCCAAGTTGGAAAGCATCTACATGAAAAAGTCTATTGCAAGCAGACTTTACATCAAGAAGAGAATGTTTACGTTGAAGATGGTTGAAGGCTCATCTCTTAATGATCATCTTGAAGAATTTAACTTAGTATGTGATACTTTGGAGACCATTGATGAGGCATTAAATGAATAGGGTAAGCTCTTCTTTTAATTAATTCTCTTCCCAAGTCCTATGAACATTTTATCGATGCTTTGATGTATGGGAGGCATGCATTCTCTCCGGATGAAGTAAGTTCAGCTCTTAATACTAAAGAATCTCAAGGAAAGCAAGAAAATATGGAAGAATTTCTGGAAGAAAATCTTGAAATCTTCCCCTTGCTGCATTAAAATCTTGTTGTGCCTTTTCCAAGCAAGAATTTCAGGAAGAAAATGCAACCATGCACCAAAAATGTCTAAGACAACCACTGGAGTTATATAATGAGGCACCAATTGAACTGTCAAAAAGGAAAAAAAAAAAAAAAAAAAGATCGCCTCAAGCTCTAGCATCATTCCAACTCAGGTATATTACAAAAAGACAACTTGTCTGTAAGTAACTGCCTGCTTAAGCAATCACACTGAGTATCGGAACTTGTCTGTAAGTAACCGCAGTGAAAATTTAATTGGCAAACTATTCAAATCTTCGCTACGACATAACCACGTACTTCTTGACACACATCCATCAAAGTTCTTATTCAATGTCAGAAGGTCTATGAGCCATCGTGCCCTGCAAGTATACCCTGTTCAATATCGCTAGCTTGCTCTGCCTCATTTTCTTTCTTCGAAGATTGTGTCTTTACCTCCTTCTCTTGGCACTGTATTTCTATTCTAGTAAAAGCAAACAGATTTCGGAGGATATTGGGAAAAGATCTTGGCAACCATATTGCAGTTTTGATCGAACAATTCCTCTCAAAAATCTTGAACAAATAGAAAATGACACTGTTCAGTGTCACTAGCTTGCCCCGCCTCATTTCCAAACAATCAACTATTGTGACAAGGAAAAGGAAATTTGAAGTTTTGAACCACACACAAATCAAATCATTGCGTTTACGTACCAAATATTACGTGACATAATCATAAGAGCCACACCTCACTCTTGAACAAAGGATATCTTCCAGACTTGGTGCAGCATTTGCAGCACCAGAAACTACCTCAACCACAAGAACACGTACCTGTTTCATAAGTCAGCCATTAACTTCATCAATGACATGACCCGCCCCAAACTCCTAGGGCGAATCAGCCTAATTCTATATAATTTTTCTGACAATCCGATTAATCAAGATTCTGCCAAAAGATTCAGCAAAATCTTTTCTATATTTATTACACAACTAAATCTACAAAATTATAAATCAAGCACTCCCAAATAATTTCCGAATACAACCAACTTCATCAATCAATTATCTAAACCAAAATACCAAATCACTCAATTATTCGATATCAAATAAAATACATATGCTAACCGCAATCTCTGAAATGTAACAAATTACAATTCCAAAATATTTCAATAAAACAATCGATAACTCCTAACATCATAACATGGCCAAAATTTTGAAAGTTACTATTACTGTTGGGTTGATTGTTGTACCTGCGAGTCTCCTGTGAGGGAAAAAATATAATAAAACGGGATGAATATAAAACTCAGTGAGTGGATAGTAGTTTTTCAACATAACTTTACTCTCAATTAATTAATTATATCAAAATATCACAAAAACTTAAATAACTTATTAAATGAAATCCATGTACTCAAATAACTATATCGCAAATATACTGTATAAATCAATAGAAATTCATAATACTTACAACATCAATACCAAAATACCGAAAACTATCACCAAACAAGTACCCAAGGGAAATAATCTCATCATATCCGGACCTCGACGAACGGGCAATGACGTACTATCTGGGTACAATCATGCCCCGGAGCTACACCGATAGACAGGGAAAAGCCATATCGTATCTCATCATATCTGGACCTCAACGGACAGGCAATGACGTACTATCTGGGTATCGCCACGCCTCGGAGCTACACGGATAGATCAGAAAATATCATCTCATATCTCATCATATCTGTGCATGCATAATCTCATCCCCAAAGACAAAGTCGCCCAAGTACACGGCCCAAAGCCCTGTGTGTACTCAAAAAGGCCCTAAAAGCTTGTATCTCATCTGTATCATCTGTATCTCATTATCAATATTTCTGTATTCATCATACCACATACATATCTCATCTCATTTGTATCACTATATCTGAAGGGGGAGGGTACTGTCCAATGATTTTAAAAACAATCATTTTGCTCATATTCAAATACCTTCGCACACATATATATAAACATATAATCACATCCGATATCTCATCCTAAATCTTATCCGAAATCTCATCCAAAATCTCATTCGAAATCTCATCCGAAATCTCATTTCCTTTTTCATTTCACAAGTTTTAAATCTGTTTTTCTTTTCTTTAAAATATTATCATGCATATTCAAAATCGGTAACCAAAATCATTAATCAAACACATTTATCGTAATAAATACTAAACGCAGATAAAATTCATTTATATAAAATCATTAAATCGAAACCTTTAAAATCAATCTCGCAAATATGCTTTACTATATTTTAAAATTATAAGAAATCACAATAAAAATAGGTTTCGTATATTCCACTCACAGTGACGGTGTCCGAACTCGGAATCGACAACGTCCGCTAGTTGATTCTTGTTTACGGATCCTCCTAATTTAAGGAAATAACATAATTACTAATCATAATCACGAATTATAACTAATATACTCGAAACGGCATTTATCCGTAATAAAATATTCTCAAATTTATAAAATTACCAAAATACCCTCGACATCAAAATTCATCAAATTATCCTCAAAATCACATATTATCAAACTAACCTCAATTCCAATTACAAAAATATCCACAAGTTTTGAATTTACAAATTACCCCTGAAAAATTATAAAATTACTAAAATGCCCATAACGACGTAAATTACTGAATTACCCTCGAAATCTTAAATTACCTAACTGTCCTCACCTAAAATTACCAAAATGTCCACCGATTTTAAAATTATAAAATTATCCCAAAAGTTTATGAATTTACCAAATTGCCCCTAACAGTCAACGGTGATCGAAACTCATTCAACGGTGACGGGAAGCTCAGATTTGCTAGATCTGACCTCGATGAGTCCAATGGTGGCAGCGGTGACTTCCCATGCGCGACGGTAACGACAGATCTAGCTCCCGAAAATCATGAGCTTTCCGACGGTCGATCGGCGGAAATCCGATCGTTTCAGGTGACGGGGTTGGTCGGAAAATAATGAGGAGAAGCTGAGGAACAAGATCCAAGCGGTGGATAGGCCTAAAACTGGCGAAATCAACGGCGAGCAAAACGGGTCTTGGCATCGGGTTTTTGGGTTTGTTTGCCGGCGTTCTGGTCAGTTTCCGGTGACAAGGACGGCAGGGATACGTCGGCCGACTCACAAGCTTCACATCTGTACCAAGCTCGACCAGAGGGGTGGCCAAAATCGCGAGATCGACAGGGTCAAATCCACGGGTCGGGTAGCGGGTCGGGTCAACGGGTCCTCTCTCTCCTTCTTTCTCTCTCTCTCTCTCTCTTTCTATTTTAGGAAAGCCAAATGCCTCTCTCTCTCATCACTTTTCATTTATAGTAAGGAAAATATATATATATATATATATTGTTTTTAAAACTAAATCCGGACCCGAGTGCCAAAATAAAAATTCGATTACACAGCCATTGAATCGAACTTTTGTGTCGCGACAAATTTAAATTATTTCGACCGCGATCAATTTTAATAATTGCGACCGATTTCTCGTAACGATTTTAACAATCGGACTTTTAAAAAAATTTGCGATGAAAAATAAAAATAACATCGCACTCAATTAAATAATTTCGGTGCATATGTTACAATCAATTAGTAGGATAAGAATTACCTTGGTATTATATTAGTGTATAATAAGAATATCCAAATCATGCACCCAACAGAGAGTTATACTCTCTATGTAGAACCCATCAATATATCGGATGTAAAGAATCTAAATTATGACTAAAACAGAAAAATCGAACATCCAACATCATAAAAAGGGAAGAAGGGCAAAAGCCTCTAAGAATTAGAAGTAAGTAGCTTCGGATACAGATGATTCCATTGCCTCATCAACACAAAGACATGATAGTTCTTTTGCAAGCTCGAGGAAACCGATTATTAAAGATCTCAAACCCTTTTCAGGGTATATTAGATATGGTTGGTAGCCATCAGCTTCTAACACAATCGAATAGAAAATGAATACGAGAAGGTTGCTTAACTTGCAAATCCTGAAAAGATTAAAAGATCAGGAAGGGAATCGGCTCAAGACAATCCCTCTTGACATTATCGAATCAAAATGTCCGTCCAAAGAGAGCTGTTTGATCTCGTTAAAAAAACACCCCTCAAAATTGGCAACAGCTTTCCAACCAGAACCATGCATTATAACAGCTACTAATCAAGAAATTTTCTTCAAGGCTTCAGTGCTAGAGAGGATATTAATCATATTATCACATTCTAATTTACGTCTTGGTTTTCTCCTCTTCCAATTCTCAAGTTGTATGAATGAAAAGAATATAAGCAAAGTCATTAAAATATCAAACGTTTTAATATGCTACTTGAAAATTCGCAAGAACAAGAATAAATATCTAAAACAAACTGCACTCACCTCACCAGTTGTAATGTGCTGCGAAACTTATCCTCAAATTTGCAACAAAGTTGCAAAGCTTTTCTCGTGCCCCCAGCACTCTGCCCTCCATGCAGTTTCTAGGAAGCTCTCTGATTCAGACTGTGCAGCTTTTGAAGGACCTTCATTTAATAGGAAAGGCTTCACAACAGGCAGAGCTTTCTAGTCTACATAAAATCAATTTTACTTATTGCATCAGCTGTTGCAGACCCTGCCATCAACAAAGTAAGATCCCAATAGATGTCCTGTCATTTGAAGAGCACCGCAAAGAATGCACTAGTGCACTAAAGCTTATGAAAATTAAATTTAATACTTCTTGGGTTACAACTCCAAAATGTAAGAACTTGAGATTAGATCTAAGCCAATTACCGTCCCCAGAAAACTCCTTCGCAATTCTAAGAACTTGAGATGAAGCAATTTCAGGTGCTTGGGCTGCAGGAATTATGACTAGTAAAATAGCATCATTGCGCTCAACATACAACTAACCTACACGAGCTCCATAATAAAATATTAGAGCTATAACGACATAAAATAACACAATGGACCACATTTTTCCTTCAATATTTAAAGCAAACCACCATATAGAACACTCGTTCACTACTGACTCGCGAATAGTTCGTTGGTCCAATAATGAAAGATGCAGAACACCTTGAATAATTCTGCAATCCATTTGTAAAGCCATGCTTGGTAAATTGCTTTATAGCATAGCACTATCAGACCAGCAAAATACAAAATATTTTCTCAGTCTATTGCCCGGCAAAAATTACTTTCAAGTCTATCATTGCTATTGACTCGTGCCTCACTGCACGGCAACAGAATTGAGCGATAGAATCTTCAATATTAAAACGTCACCAAGGAGTTTCCAATGTTTCAAATGAAGTTTGGAGCACATAGCAGGTCAAGCCTCTGTGAAATAAATCATGCTTGGGTTCAACAAGATGTTAGACTAAGTTAAAAGAGATAGAAGACTTATAAATAATAAAAAATGGCCAACCTGTGCTTGTGTGTTGCTTTAGATATACTTCATTTCCGTCTTGACTCTTGCCTCTAAGGAACCCTGGCTAGCCTATCCAGTAAAGAATGCCGTAGAGCATTTGCAAAACAATGATGATTTATATGGCACATGAGAATGTCATCACGGAACCGATACAGCAATGTTTTCTAGTAATTCTAACACCACCACAGAACCTGACCCTTCCATCAAGTCCATACGCTT
Organism: Luvunga scandens; assembly: GCA_030449905.1. NCBI lineage: Eukaryota > Viridiplantae > Streptophyta > Magnoliopsida > Sapindales > Rutaceae > Luvunga > Luvunga scandens. The sequence goes on from JASUUG010000026.1 coordinate 135,041, forward strand.
AGACATATTAAGAACAAATAACTAAAATCAACTTGGAAAGGCGATAAAAGATTGCAAGTAGTCAAGATGTAATTACCAAATGCAGTTACCGACTTGATTGTAATAGGAGTTAGATCAGCCAAAAATCTTCGGCTCTCATCCCTTGATCTACTAACTTCTTGTTAACATTAAGAAATTATTAATAGATATTAGAAATTTCATGAAAAAATAACACACCAATTAGACAGTTTCGATGTGCAGGAAACTAAAAGATCTATCATTCCGCTGTAGCTTCAGCATATGATCATTGGAACTGACTGTGCAAACTTGAAATGGAATGGTGGGGTTTATTTACTGAAACAAATAACCAATTAGGAGCTACATTCTGTTTGTTATTGTTTGTAATATTTAAAATTTGGTATTTGATATGTTAAACAGGGCCTGTAATTTATCACAAGTATTAAATAGGTACTTTACTGTCTTGCTGTGATCACTGCTCATAGGAATACTATTTTTCACAACATCATACACCTTGTCATACGTAATTAGTAATCAATTTAAAATAAAACATTTTAATCCTCAAGGCTAAATTTGTATTTTCGTTTAAATTCAAACCTCAAAACTTAACAATACGATTTTATTCTTATAAATTTTGAAAACTGAAAAAGTGTAACTAAAATAATCTTAATCAGCGCTTGTTTCGTAATTTCAAATGTGAGATTATGTTATTAGTTATTATTACATGGATACATAACTTGGGGGATCTAGACATAATCTGAACACAAATTAAAGGCAATACAAAAAGAATTCATAAATGAACATCCTCAATTAATTACCATTCATTTTGAATTTATTGATTCATCCATCCAATAACAAACAATTAATAAATATTACATAAACGAACGTATTGAGAAAACGCAAATACAAAAAGAAGACAAAACAAGGTCTACGGAATGATTAGCTGCGATGGAGTTGAAGAATATTTCAGTCTTTTCGGGTGTGGTTCCTCTTCCTCCTCCTCCTCTTCCTCTTCTGTTGATTCCGTAGAATCTTGATCGTACACAAAGTGAATCCCACATTCTTTCACTTCGAAGCACTTATGACACTGACCAATTAAAAAGTCAATGGCGAAAAATATCTCATCATAACTCGGATCCAAAAACTCACGATAACCCTCATCGACTAAACAGTATCCCAAAAACACATGATCTGACTCAACATAACTAATTCTCCCCAAATCACAGTAACGGGGATAGGATCTGGAGGGATAGGATCTGGAGTTATAACAGCCCAAACGATACCCGTTGCGTTCTAAGTAACTCATGTCGTCCTTGAGGCAGTAGGTGCTGTTATTATGTTGTTCTGGAACTGGAAATGCTACAACAGCGCAAAAAGCAAAGCCCATTAATTTATTATAGCTTGTTGGTTGCGGCGTGTTCAAGGTTATAGTAGATCCTATACTTTGAAGCCTAAACCACTTTGGAATTTCATTCCCAGGGAAATACATACTTTTCTTGATCAATGTTTCACCATTAACTGACTGCAACACAAAAATAAAAAATTATTAACTTTTGAAAAATAATGATAAGTTTAATTAAAGTAAAAGGAAAAAGAAAATAGAATGAAAGGAGTGAGTTAAGAGACACACCGGCTTCATCCACCCATCTCTGACGATTTCACTGAGCTCATCCGGGTCCAACTTCAAACAATTTCTCAAGTCAACAGATAAATTGGGCGATTTCAACTTTCTTGGAAGACTCCTCAGGTATTCTGGTATTCCCTTCAAATTGTTTTCGGATAGTTGCAAATATTTTAGTAAGGATAACTGATTGAGGCTTTCTGGTATTCTCTCCAAATTGTTATTAGATAGTACCAAACTTTCTAGTGAGGACAGCTGGCCAAGGCTTTCCGGTAGTTCTCTTATAGCAGTTCCATCAACGATTAATGTCTTCAAGGCTTCTAAATTTCCAAGTTCATCAGGTAGTCTCTTGAAATTTTGGCAATCAATGATTTCAAGAGATGTCAGAGATTTGAACATACCAAGGCTACTTGGGAGACTCTCAAGACTTGAACACTTCGTCAATTTCAAATAAGGTTTAAACATAGATGAGTATTGTCGCTCAATTCCAGTTCCGTCTATATCATAAGATGGGATCTCCGAAAACGACTTCAAATTTGAACAATTAGAGATTTCAATATGCCCAAGAGACTCGAACTTAAATACGCTACTCGAGATGTACTCAAGCTCTGAACAGTTCTTCAATTCCAACTCAGACAATAAGTCTAATTGACCAAGGCATTCTGGTACTTCTCTTATAGCAGCTCTTTCAACTCTTAACGACAAGGATCGTAAATTTCCAAATTCATTCGGCAATCTCTCGAGCTTTTTGCAATCAATGATTTCAAGCCATGTCCGAGAATTGGATGTAAACAAGCTGCTTGGGAGACTCTTAAGACTTGAAAAGTTATTCAATGTCGACTTAAATAAACGATTAGAGATTTCAATTCCAGTTCCATCTCTACTACAAGATTGGATCTCCAGAAACCCCTTCAAATTTGAACAATTAGAGATTTTAATTAAACTAACAGACTTCAACTTAAATATGCTACTCGAGATGTACTCAAGCTCTGAACAGTTATTCAATTGCAACCAAGATAAGAAGGCTAACTGACCTAGGCTTTCCGGTACTTCTCTTATAGCAGTTCCATCAACGATCATCGTCTTCAAGGCTTCTAAATTTCCAAGTTCATCAGGCAATCTCTTGAAATTTTGGCAATCAATGATTTCAAGAGATCTCAGAGATTTGAACATACACAGGCTGTTTGGTAGACTCTCAAGACTTGAACATTTCTCCAATCTCAACTCACATGAAGCTAGTCGCTCAGTTTCGGTGCTTCCATTTGTATTATAAGATGGGATCTCTAGAAACCTCTTCAAATTTGAACAATTAGAGATTTCAATATACTCAAGACACTTCAATTTAAATATGCTACTCGAGATGTACTCAAGCTCTGAACAATTGTTCAATTCCAACCAAGAAAATAAGGCTAACTGACCGAGGCTTTCCGGTATTTCTCTTATAGCAGTTCTATCAACGATCAACGTCTTCAAGGCTTTTAAATTTCCAAGTTCATCAGGTAATCTCTTGAAATTTTGGCAATCAATGATTTTAAGACATGTCAGAGATTTGAACATACCAAGGCTGCTTGGGAGACCCTCAAGACTTGAACATTCCTTCAATCTCAACTCACACGAGGCTAGTCGCCCAATTCCAGTACGTCCATCTGTATTACAAGATGGGATCTCTAGAAACCTCTTCAAATTTGAACAGTCATAGATTTCAATAAATTTAAGAGACTTCAACTTAAATATGCAACTCGAGATGTTCTTAAGCCTTGGACACTTCTTAATATATAGTACTCGCAGATTGGATAGGCACTTGATGGATGAGGGCAGTTTTTCAATTCCAACTTTTACTAACCTAAATTCATATATATGAGAAGATGAGATCTTTGGGAAGTTCTTCAACTTTGAGCAACCAAAAAGTATAAGTTTCTTGAGATATTTCGAATCAATGCCAGTTGGAAGACTCGTCAGGCTTTTGCAGTATTGTAGATTAAGGACTTCAAGTTTGTTTAGATATTGAACAGATGAGTGAGTCTCCATCAAACTTATACAATCGTGTAACATCAGAATCTCAAGATTTTGGGCCTCTGACAAGTCTGGGAGTTTTGTTAAGGACTTGGATCCACTGAGGTCTATCTCTTTTAAGTTAACAAGATTCTACGCCTCAAAAAAAAAGAAGGAAAAAAGAAAATAATTATCTTTCTAAATAAACAGATAGCATCACATATATTAATTATAGCATCAATGGTATTTAGAATTAATGACTGAAGGAATTTCAAATAAATATATACCTGAACATCATCCCAAAGTTGTTCAACTTTGCTGAAAGGCATTTTAAGTGAAACAAGATTCTCAGCATGTATATTCAACGTTTTCAATGGATATTGATGCCACGCTAAGTGCCTGAGTTCAGCAAACAGCACACCTTCCAAATGAGACACCATACATTTGTTCTCATCTCCATAGAATCTCAAGAATCTCAATTTAGGCATCTTTGAGAAAGTATAGGAATTCATGTGTATCTCTCCATTGACTTTATTCATATCCAAGGAGATACCCTTGATTGCTTCAGTTCCCTAACAATCAAATAGGAGATCATAAGTTGGTATATAATTGAAGCAAACAAATTAACAACTATTTTTAAGCCGTCAAACCCAAATAGATATATTACAATCACTTAACAATAAACTATTGGGTAAGTTTTTCAAGAATTGTAAAATAGAAAATTCAAGAAAATGCTTAATATGTAAACTCTAAAATTAATTCAATCAAATTTTTTTTCAGTGAAAAATAAGGATAGGGGCTGAGCTTGAGTTGAAAAGGAAATGCAATTTTTTTTTTCAATGAAAAAGATTGAGGTGGGTTTTTCTTTTTTTTTGTCTCTCTCCCAAAGCGCTAGTTTGCTGGGGGATTTTTGAACTTAGCCCAATAGAGGCAAGTTGCAAATTGACACGGGGAAACATCAGATCTATCTATTTTATTTTACCAATTTTTTAATATTATTCTTCAATTAATTTTAAGCTGTATTAATTCTATTCTCATATAAAAAGAAAAATTCAGACAAACTACTACTATAAATGTAACATAAATAGGATATAGTTAAGAACCTATTATTGCTCACCGCATTTTTCTTCAAAACTTCATAAATATCCTTGTAATACCACAATCGACTTCGCTTTTCTGGATGGTCGATAGATTCTTTTCGAACAATTTCTCTTCCCATATCTCGCAGTAAGTCATGCATTCTTATCCGGTGACAGAAGTCTATAGTTATGAGAGACTTACCTTTAAGAACACTTAATTCAATTTTAGCTTGGAAGCCACTGCCATCAAAAAAGCGTATCACCTCATCTCTATGCTCTCCTTCCAACAAACATGCAATATCTAGAAAAACATTCTTCTGAGAGTCATCCAAGCTATCATAACTTATTTTTAACACCTTCTGGATTTCCATGTGAGGAATTATTTCTAGTTTTTTCATTGCACTTTCCCATTCCTCTTTGCTCCTTCCGCATAGATGGCGACCCACAACTTTAAGAGCTAAAGGAACTCGCCGCGCATATTTGATTGCCTTGTGTGTGAGCTCTGTATAACGTGCATCCAGATGGCCTCCTTTAAAAGCAGACTGACAGAAAAGCTTATGAGCATCAGCATGTACTAATTTCTTCATCTGATGTATTTGATTAGCCCAACAATTTTGAAGAACTTGTTTATCCCTTGTTGTTATTATTACTCTACTCCCCGAAGCTAACTGATCAAGGCTTCCAATTAATGATTCAATTTGTCCTAGATGAGTCACATCATCAAAAACAATTAGAACCTTCCTGCGAGCAAGTCTGTTGAGTTGGGACTCGATGTTCCTCACATTTCCATCATTCAATAACTTGGACAGAAGTTCCTTTTGCAAGTCCTTTATTCTGCCAGTTGCTTCTGCTTCTCTAACATTTTGCGCAAAGTAAGAACCTTCGAAATGTCTATAGATTTTTTTACAAACAGCTGCAGCGATTGTTGTCTTGCCGATACCGCCGATGCCCCAAATCCCTAATATGTAAACACCCACAGACCCAGTGTGTAATAATGATTCGATTTCTTTAATTTGCAATTCAACTCCAACCAACTCTTTGTTTTCACTTTCAAAAGTCGCATCTAGCCGCTCCAAAACTTCATTGGCAATTTCCTCAATAAGTTTAGATTCGGGCCTAGTGAAAAAATAACAGCAACTAGTTCAAATATATGTAAACGATACAGAGATTCGTGTGATTTTAATTAGTTGCAATATAAAATAGCTAATTAATATAATGTGAAGATCAATTTCATCGAAAAAAATAATTGCAAAATTATTTAAATGTCCAAGAAAATAACCTAATCCCCACAATGAAGAATAATTTAATTAATATATTATTGATAAATATTTAAACTCATTGTTATAGTTAATGTCATATATTATTACTTGTACTAGATTAATATTAAGAATCAGATAGAAAATTATTGTACCTAATGACATGAGAATCAAAGCCAGAGAGATTGGCTGCTTCGGTCAAAGCATTCTTCCATCAAAGCCTAGTGAAAAAATAACAGCAACTAGTTCAAATATATGTAAACGATACAGAGATTCGTGTGATTTTAATTAGTTGCAATATAAAATAGCTAATTAATATAATGTGAAGATCAATTTCATCGAAAAAAATAATTGCAAAATTATTTAAATGTCCAAGAAAATAACCTAATCCCCACAATGAAGAATAATTTAATTAATATATTATTGATAAATATTTAAACTCATTGTTATAGTTAATGTCATATATTATTACTTGTACTAGATTAATATTAAGAATCAGATAGAAAATTATTGTACCTAATGACATGAGAATCAAAGCCAGAGAGATTGGCTGCTTCGGTCAAAGCATTCTTCCATCTTTGCATCTTCTCCGGATAACGTTTTTCAAGCCCACTAAAATACTTGCCGAAAGAAAAATCCTGGCTTTGAGATCTCACATGTGATGGATCAACGTGATAGAAAACTGGCATCACAATCTGTCGGTGATTGTGCATGCAATCGAGGATCTTTAAAAGTTCATCGAGACACCATCTGGAAGAAGCATACCTTTCTGAGAAAATGATAATTGAGATGCTTGATGCTTCAATTGTATCAAGAAGAGACTGTGAAATGTTGTCTCCTCTGATAAGTTGGTTATCAATGAATGTTTTAATACTTTTCAGAGACAAAACATAATGAAGAATGCTAGTAAAGTTGTCACGGGTGTCCTCTCCTCTGAAACTTAGAAAAACATCATACATCTTCTTAGCGTTCCGATGTGGACAAGAAGAAGAAGAAGAAGAAGAAGCCATAATAGCTCAGTAGATGAGAGATTTGATCAGATGAGAAATTTTGGGATGTGAAAATAATTTAATGCACTGTGGAGGTTATATTGTATAAAGATGCTTTATTAGAATACTTCCTTGTAAGCCGCAGGGAAGTTTTGTGATAAGGTTTTTCTTTTAAAAAATAAAAAAATAAAAAGCCTGTGTCCATTTAAACAAATAATTGGTGACAGCTAATAAGACATTGACGAGAAAATATCTAAATAATAGAAAATACAAATTTTATTTTCACATTTTATACTTTGTTACAGTAGCTACTAGAATTTTGGATAAAAGTTGTATGCCTTTTTTTTTTTTTAAAATTCAACCAATTAAATTTAAAAAAAAAAAGAAAGAAAGAAAACAATACTAAATATTTTCAATGCACCTTCCACCTTGTTTCGTGACAATTTTCATATGATTTTTATAGTATTGAGAGAACATTTTGGCCTTTGGTAAAAGTATAGAAGCAATAATTTCAATGAAGATGCCTAGAATAACGGTTTAACTTGCGGTTTAACTTGTTGACTGTACGTTGAAATTAAAAGACATAGAAAAAGGAGTTACCATATAATTAAATATGTATGCCAGAAATTATTTTGAAACAAAAATTCGAAATTTAATTTATTTTTCCTTTTTGAAGTCCACCCAATACTTTCTTTTCAATCAATATTTTCATGCATGCTTAGCTCATTTTCTTTAAATTATTTAAGTTTTGTATTAATTGTTGGGTCCAGCTACCTTGCAACAGTTGCATGGTACCCCAAACTTTGTCCTTTTCTGATTCAGCCAATAGATCTAATGGGTAAAGTATTCAATGGCTAAGATGTGTTCAATTATTAACACTTAAGTTCCTACTGTTTATTACAAAATCATAAAAAATAAAAAATTTTAAATATTTATTTATTTAATTTCTGTTATTTTAAATTTTTTAAAGTTTGATCTATTGAACCAATTTGACCATAAAATGATTGATGGTGTAAAGATAATAATTTAATATCACATCAAAATTTTTAAACACATGAAAAATTGATAAATGTAAAAAATATTTTTTTTGTTACATAATATATAGAATAAGTAATCTGAATATCTATTAAGAGTATAGGTTATTAACATTACAATACTTCGAAAAATTATAAAATGAAAAAGGTGAATTTCAAAATAAAAAACATGTAAAAAGTATTAGGTTGTAAAACTCTATTATTTTAATATTAAAAAAATTTACTTTTTTATTACAATTTTTTTTAGCATTAGTATGTTAGTTTGTTTATACATAGAATATGTTGATTTACCTATAAAATACCAATATTACTCTTGAAATTTAAGGGAGCCATTTTAATTTTTTTAATTTTTAAATGTAGCCCAACAAAGCCTTAGAAAGATAAATAAAGAATAATATAAAAGGAAGTTATTTTTTTTTTTAGAATATTTCAAAAGCATATGACCTTTATATTTCTTGAGAATTATCCCTTTTTTTTTAGATATTTGAGCTTGTGAATCTTGTTGTAATGATAATTTATTTATTTATTCTTGATTAAAAACAATTGAGTAATAAATTTATTGGTTTCTAAATGCTTTTTTAAATATAGGATTGTTGCTTAATTTTTTTTGTGTCAGTCTAAACTTTTTTATGATGGCTAACCAACCATCGCAAAATATTCTACCACGATTATCTTTACTTTTTTCTATATCCCTCTAGACCATCATCACTCAAAAAGTTGAGGGTTTGTTTAGCATACTGTATTATATTATACTATATTACATCATTTAATGTATTGTATTGTATTATGCTATATTACATTAGAAATATATTATAATAATATTGTACAATGTTTGGTAATTGTTATTACACTGAACTATATTAATTTTATATTAATATTAAACTAACATTATTTAAATTTATTATTAATTATGTTAAATTATTATTTTTATATAAATATAATATGATATAATAAAATAATAATATAGTATAATTTATTTTTATATTTTTATTTATTATAATAAAAATAAAAATATAATTAAAACATATTAAATGCTCAACTAAGGCAAAATAATAATAATGACTATAGTATTACTTAAAACAAAAAAAAATTATAAATTTTAATAATAATGAAGATAATGGTGATGTTGACGACATTAATAAAAATATAATAATTAAAATGATAAAATTACTAAATTTTAATAATAATAATGTTAATAAAAATAATTAATAATAATTAAGTGAATATATTTTAATAATACTAATAAAAAAGGATGACACTGATAACAGTAATAAAAATAATTAAAATTAATAAATAATAATAATGTGCTAATTAAAGTAATCATAACAATTAAAATAATAAAAGTAATAAATTTTCATAATAATAATAATAATTAATGACAGTAATAATAATAAAAATAGTTAAATAATAAATTTTAATAATATTATTATTAATATAATTATAATGACATTAATAAATAATAATAACAATTAAAATTCTTTTCAAATATCATTTTATCCAAAAAAAAAAAGGACTTATATATAAAAAATTTGTAACTTCTAGTGTTTATTTATTTTTTCATAAAATATAAAGTAGTGTGGTGTAATTAACTAAAAAAAAATAAAATTCAGTTATATGTTGCAACCGTTGCAACATAGATTCATCCTTAATTGCTTATCATGTCTATTAACTTTCACTAATATTAAACTAGATGCAAAATAAATCTGTAAAACATTTACGTAGGAGGAGAGAAAAACGATGTTGATGGGGCACCAATATTTTATGTTGATGTTGATTCCATCTAGTCATCATCATGACTACTATTATTATTATTTTACCTTAAATTAATTAAAAATAGTCACTTGAGCTTTGGCCACATATTAAATAAAAAAATTTTAAAAAAATGTTGAAACCTCATCTAATTGCGAGTGTTTTTTTTTTTTTCCAAAGTTGGCTTGTGCTTTCATCTTATTTTTGTACTACTGTTAATTTTTTTTTTTTTTTCCTATCTCTTTGATAAAACTGATACCATAATTTTAATAATAATTGGACGGTGAGACGCGTGGATGCTTTACTACTATCGAAGACTGACTAATGTGAGGCGATGAGAAAAAGCTACAATATTTCCCGGGAACTGCGACGTGTTTTTCTCAAGTAAGACAAAATCAACAATTGTTCAAAGATTTTGATCTCAAATTCATATCTCAAATCCCAGCTCATATAGTTAACTACCAAGTGTCTGTTAAGTATTAACCACTCGTAGATCAATATATGAATTAGATTTTTCAATACATTTTTTCTATAAATACACGATTTACACAACTTCCACAATTTATAGGCTTACTTAACATCTTTTTAATGCTTCTTCTTGAATACATGATGTATTTAAATTTATGTTCAACTACCTTACAGATTATGTTAGGCACAATTAAGATACACCCAGTGAATTATGGTGCTGGTGCCTGATGCCATAACAGAAACAGTTTAATTAATTAGAGAGATTTTGATCAGATGAAACATTAATTGAATCAAAGGACTGTGGAACATGTCGATTATTTCAAGTGAAATAAAAAAAATAGTAAATGACAGCTAAAAAGTTAAAAGGGTGTGAACTTCCCGACAAACGCCATTCACTTTCCAATACTGCTTTTTATTTTTCTTTTTCCTTATCTTTTTGTCTTTTGAAGGTATCCGACTATCACACTTGTGCTTGACTTTTCATCCTCAGTTCTCAAAGTATATAGTCCAGGCTTTTTAATTATTTATTTTTTTATTAAAAGATGAGCTGTTACACCACCACAGGACCTGACCCTTGCATCAAGTTGATGCGCCTGGACTATACTGCATAAAGACGCTTTATTAAATGTTTTCTTAAAGAATAAAAAATAAAGAATTTTATTATTTTACATTCAATATAAAATATCGTTGCTTACAAAAGCAAATGTAAACTCCACGTAAAATCTACACCCATTAAAAAAATTATACTTTATATTAAATGTAAGATAATATCTCTAAAAAATAAAAAGTAAAGGGGGCATCTACATAAACAAATAATTAACGACAGCTAATAAGAAATTAACGAAAAACTACATAATACAAAAGCGCAAATTTTATTTTCACTTTTGATACTTACCTTACATATGAAACTAGAAAAAAGTGTAAATACTATTGGCCACCATCACTAAAGAAAATAAAATAAAATAAAAGACCAATTAATCTCACAGCACAGCACACTGTCCAATACTCCAATACTCATACTCACGATTACTTCCTTTCCTTGAGCCTTCCCGGATGTGGAGAACCAAAAATCAAAATTTTCCTATTTACATTTGAAGAGAAAAAACTTTCCTTGCCCCAAGCTATACGTCTGAAGAGGGGGAAAAAACTAAAATTTTCCCCGGAAATTTCAGCGTATTTACCGACATTTACATTTTTAATTTTATCTCTCAGATCACAGTCAAAGCCGATACATTGAATCATCTAATTAACTACATTGTGTCTATTAACAACTCACATGTACATCAATACGTGATTTAGATTTTTTAATAGATTTTTTCGTTAAATACACAAACCATGTTCTAATTGGAAACAAGCCATGTTCCGTTTTAACCAAGGCCACATGTCGGAGATTTGCATGCTCTAATTGCTAGCTATTAGAGCGGATTTTGTTCCGTTATTCTTGACATTTGAAATCTAGATTTGCCTATAAATTGGATGCAAAATGCATGAGCCATGCATTTTGCATCGGAGTGTAATTAAATTTCTCTAACAATTTCAAAACTTAACTGAGTGTTTTGTGATGAGTAATTCTTTCGTATTTGAGATAATTAAAGTGTTCTTGAGTGATTTGATAACTTGATAGTATTAAGAATTTAGGTTGTGAGATAAATATTTTGATATTTGTATTCTCCATTTTAATAGTAAAATAAATATAATTTTTTATCTTTCCCCGTAAACATTGACTAAACCACTTATGTCGTTGTATGCTTTATGTGATTGATATTTGCCATATATTTTGGGATTTTCGCAACGAATAATTTCAATGAAGTTGGCTAGAATGACCGTTGAATTTGACGGTAAGTTGAATTAGAAGACGAAGAAAAGAGAGCACCAAATGGTCAATGATCAGTCAATGTCATCGAGTAGCCTGCAATCAGATGAAAAGACAAAGGCAGATTGTGGTCCAAATAATTTAAACTTTCGTGAATGATGGTCCAGCAAACTTAATTTCTTCTCTCATTTTTAAGTCCACCCAGAAATCTCTTGGAACCTGCCTTGTATTAGTTGTAGATGAATTTCAAGATATTGTCTCTGTCGGACAAAATAAATATGCAGAGAATTTTCAAATACAATATTAATTTAAGGTTGATGCAAAATAAATATGCAGAAAATTTACTAACGAGATAAGAAAATGTTTGATGGGACCCGGTAGGTCGTTCATCTGATATTATTATTATTATTATTATTATTTTCATTAATTAATTAAATGCTATTACTTTAACTGTAGCCGAAAAATGGGTAGAAAAATAGAAAAATTCAAATATTGGTACTGCATCAATATTCAATACCTTATGATACTTGTGATGTCCACTTGAGTTTTTGTCAAAATTTGGGTGACTTAAAATATAAACTTTTTTGGCATAATATTATTAAATTTTATTTTAATTTTTTAAACTTACGCTTTTATATAATAGTGTATTCGAAATTTTTTATGACAATGTGTGAGAAATTGCGATTCCATTAAAATCCAAAATATTGAAGCCAAACAATGGAGAGGAGAAAAATAATGACATAAAAATTTGTGAATTTTTTTTGTTACTTTTAAGGTTAATTTGATAAATTAACATTTTTTTTTCTTTTCATTAATATTATCGAGAAGGCAAGAATATTATTGTAAGAGTGTTACTGAAAAAGGAAAGATAAAACAAGAGTAGGATTATAAATATTCAACAGCAGTGGTTCTTGAGATATTTTTTTAAATATAAGAATTAAATAGAGGCTTAAATCAAAATAAAAATTAAACCAACATTTATCCTTCATTGAACCGTCCAAGATAACCCATGATAATTTCATTTCATTTTCGTACTATAAGAAAATATTTTTCTTTTGTTAAAATTAATATGGTCAATGAGTCAGTCATGATATCCAGTACCATATAATCAGATGTAAAGACAATGGCAGCAATTTAGTACGAATTTGCTGGGAAAATGATTTGGAAATAAAATTCCATAGTCCAACAAATTTCTTTTCCCTTTTCGGAGTCCATCCAATAATTTCTTGGAAGCTGAATTATAATAGTTGCATAGGAATAGCGAAATATTGTTTATGTTCAACTTTTTCTATTTTCACCTAGTGTTAAACTTGATGCAAAATAAATATGTAGAAAATTTACTGAAGAGATGAGAAACTGTCCATGAGGCACGTTGATCTCCTATTCTTTTTCCCCTAAATTAATTACAAGCAATTACTTGAACTTGGTAAGAGTTGGGTACGAAAATAGAAAAATTCAAATGTTGTTACCGCATTTTGCAAATCATTTTACTTAAAATTCAATACCTTTTGACACTAGTGAAATCTACTTTTTTCTTTTGGCCAAAAGTAATCAATTAAAACAATAAAAAAAAAGTAGTCATTAAGAATCTTACTTTCGACAAGTGGAATTGTGGAAAGCTCTATCTTAATCAAATCATCACAAACATTCATACGTAAAGTTATTTTTTCTTGAATAATTTATTTGTTTATTAGAAATAATATATAAAATTTCTATAACCATACTTGAAGTTATTTTTCTCCAACTAATTTGTTAGTTTATTAGAAATAGCAAAATTTCAATTATTTTGAATATTTTCAATGGTATTTAAAAAAAACTATACTATACCATATTTTGATGTCAACAATAATTTTATGATGTAGATCATTGACTTTAAATCTAAAGGATAATAGTATTTTAGAAAATAAATAAATAAATATATTTTCTTTCCTCCTTTATCTATAGTGAACGTGGAGTTAAAATAGCACTACTCAAATATTATATTATTTAAAAAGAATCTAATTTAAAAATCACTCCGATTTTATCCCAAATTAACTGGGAATCTAACACGCCAAGACTTTGACACTTTCCCAAGAAACCAAAAAGACATACAAACAAAGACTTGAAACAAGAATTGAACAAGATCAAAAACAGCACAAGAACATATGATTTAGAGTGTTCAACACTAGAGGTGCCTATTTCCACTGTGAATTAAGCTCAAAATATTTCACTAATCTGAAGAAAAAGATCACAAGATCCTTAAGCTCGTTACACTGAACAAGTCAAGATGAATTTCTCTCTCTAACTCTCTCTTATCTCTCTCGATTGCCTCTGTGAAGAAGATGTGATGATCAGCCTTTATAAAGGAAGTTTGTGAGTTTTGGCAAGTTGCCCAGATTCTTCCCGCCGATTCTAACTCAATCTAACTACTTGAGACACGTGCCACACGTGTATAACTTAACGCTTTCCCAAAACGGCATTGGATTGACGTCGTTTTGCTTATTCTTATTTGAGTTGCCCACGTGCCCACCACATGTGTCACTAAAGTTACTGAACCGACAGACTTGAATTGTCATACTCGTCTTCATCGCCTTGTTGATAAATGACCTTTTAACATCAAAGCTCTAATGCTGACTAAACATCAGTGGGAATCCGAATGAAGAAATGAAAATCAATGCATTGTTTACTTGTAAAATAAAAATTTGGAATCGGAATAGGAATAGTGCGGGACTCATAAATTTAGAAATCATTATTAAAATTTTAATTCCCAAGGAGACGGTTAGTAATTAAAATTCTATTCCTAAGAATGACTTTTTCACCCCTAACTAAACTTCTTAATATCCATATTATCTTTAATTTAAATAATAATTAAAAATATTGATATTAATAAATAATAATAATAAAATTAATAAATTATGATAATATTATTATTAGTTATTAATTATTACTATTATTAATTATTATTATTACCACCAAAAGACAATAATTAACAAAGAACATTTTAGTAAATTATAGTAGTTTATTCTAATTCCAAGACAAAATAAACACATTAATAGAAATTAATTTCATTCTAATTCCTATTCCTACAGCTCAAATAAATAATTTATTATGATTTCCATTATTAATTTCGATTTCTGCTCATTTCAATTGCATACTGATTAGTAAATGCACTATAAATGTCATATCGGTCATGTAAGTTTGAGTTGATTTTCAACAGAAACAAAACAAAAAGCAACATTTTTTGGTTGATAGTATCCAGAGATTCCACAATTGAAAAAAAACTATATCAGATTGGAAAAATAAAATATCCCCTCACAAGAGCATTTCCAAATGAAGGAGTGCCATGAGAGTCCAAAAGTATGTGTGTGTATATACCACTAGAGCTGGCAAAATTTAACACGACCCGATTACTCGACACGAACACGACACGAATAAATGGGTATGAGTTATCGAATTTAACACGATTATTAAATGGGTCGGGTCCGGGTCAACACGATTTTTTTCCGTGTCGGGTTAGGGTTAAAGTTTTTTACCCATTTACTCGATCAATGACCCAATTATATTTTCTATTTTAAAATAATTTGTAGTTTCTTATCATCAAAATTTAAATATTAGAGATAATTTTTTCTTTTATTTCTATTTTTTGAAAGGATAAATATAAGCATAGTATTTTATTTATAAAATTTTATATACATTTAGAGCTTCAATAGTATAAATGTGTAAAATATTGATAGACATGTATATTTTATAATATTGATATATAATATTATTTTTTAATATATATAATTAAAACTCCAATAGTGTAAATGTGTAATATTTTGGTACATATGTATATTTTATAACATCGATAAACTATGTATGTGTGTATGAATAGTAACGTTTAAATGTTTAATATAAATTTTGTTTAATATACAGATATTAAGCGGGTTATTGGGTAACCCGATTATTTTTCCGTGTCGGGTTTGGGTCTCAATATTTTGACACGATTATTAAATGGGTCGGGTTTGGGTCGACCTAAATTTAACACGACACGAAGCTGACCCAACACGAACACGACCCGATGACCCGTTTTGCCACCTCTATATACCACTATAGCTCATCAAATAAATATATTTGGAGATTACCAATTTTTCCCTTAAAAAAATTAATATATACCACTTACCCACTTACTATTTTCATTATAATCAATAACCCTCTGACAGCATAATTTTATAATATTATCTTTTTTTTTCAAATACACTTACAATAAAATTATATAAATACAAAATAAAATAAAAATTTAAGTACTAAAAATAATAAATATATGTTTCAATGTGAATAAAATAATTAATAATAAGATTACTTTTTGTTATTTTACAAATATTTTCTTACAATAAATATGAATAAAAATATATTTAAAAATAATAATAATACTATAAAATATGCTGTCCGAGGGATTATTATTTATTATGAAAACAGTAGGGAGTAAGTAATATATATTAGCTTTGGCAGAGGGGAAATCGGCAATCTGGAAGGATTGATGAAAAATGAAAACAAAAAAGCAAAAACAAAATAATGAATAGAATAATTAATATGATAAATGGAATTCAAATGCACTTTGAATTCATTGTTATGACATAAGAGCAGGCCTGTACAGTCCTAACGTTTTAGGAACCATATATAGTCCCAAGTACATAAACATGTATCCTCTTCAAGTGATTCTAATAAAGTGAATTTTATGGAAAGTGCTGGTAGGATCATGGTGCCGTCAAGCAGCACTTCACTCAATAAATAAATGCAGTGAAATATGAATTATTTGAACCAGCTCTTTGATCGTTGCTGTTCTTTTTGCAATACCAAAATGCCGCACTATCAACGTGGTAGGCGAGATAGGGGAGAAAAAAAAAGACAATGGTCAATGGTCAAGATGGTTTATTTGATGATATGTTTTCTAAAAGAACCTCCTAGATGCATCCCTAGGAAGTGTTAAAAATACTCAAACCAAACCATGTCTAAATCGAATTTAAAATTTCTGTGCTTCATACTGATTATGTTCTGGTGTCAAACTGTCCAAGGCGTACTGATTGTTGATCAATAATCAACATAGAGGATTACAAGTTTTTGATGGCTAATCAAAAACAGGTGCAAAACGACTGCGTTTTGTGGATTGAAGTTTTGCATTTTAATCGTTCAAGTCCAATTCAAGTTTGGTTTAATTGCAGATTTGTCGTCAGATGTGATACACACGTTTAGTCGCTTATTCTGATCACGTCAAACTTCTGTTAAGTGTGTTAGAAAGAGCGGGAATTCTCTGAAATCAGTTTCAGAGCTAAATGACTTCAGCTATAAAAGGTTGGTTATTGCCATAACTTCAGGGATCACTTCTTGACTTTAGAGAGGGAGTACAGAGATATTTCTTATTATAAATTGTTCTATGCAGAGGAGAATGATCAAATAGAGCTTTTAACAGGATTAACGGAATGTTCAAAATTAACTGAAACCAATTCAACAACATAACTGTTGCTATCGCAATTGACAAGCTATAAAATTATGTATTTGTACTCTGGAAAACAATCCCATGTTGACATACGCACCAATTCAAAAGAAAATTAAATACATTAAGATAGTTTATCCACAAAAATGACTAATGGTGGAGAAATTATCTGATGGAACATACTGAATCGAGCATCTCATCTTTACGAAATAGCACCTCTTTGGATTATTTACTTCTCTAAATGCTTGGACAATAATAGACCAGAGGCAAACACGATAGGCCAAAAAGATACTTTAATCGGAGAATCTGCATGTTGGCGAGCAAAACCATAAGTAGCTGCAGCAAAAGTGCACTGACAGAGAGGGCAGACCAGTCCAATAATATCCTTGAAGTTACCAAAAGGCCTGTTACGCGGATGATATAACCAAGGTAATGTACTTATCTGACGAAATGTGAACTAAATACTTGAGCGAGACATGTCATATGTCATTTTTTTGTAAGCATGATATGTCATTTACTAGAGTCAAAAACTGAAACCGACATAGTCGTGACTGTCATCCAAAGGCAGTAAGTAATTCACGTGATCCGAGTTTACTACGTGAAACGACTAGGGGAGTTGCCGTTTCTTGAAGCTCTGTTATGAAGTCATGCTGTAAGCACGTGATCAAGGTTGTTGAGATAGTTAAGCTTGGCGGGGAAGACGGCAGGGGAAATAAACCCAGCAAATTGGTTATTTCTTGAGCTTCTCTAAGTCAGATTAGAATAGAGATATTGTAGAAGAGAGTGAGAGAAAGTTAGTCACTTGTAATCTCTGTATTCTGCATTTCTTCTCTGTAACTCTTGAAATCAATAGAACTGAAAACACAGTGTTGATTCCTCAGTGGATGTAGGCATAATTGATTGGTGTTGAACCACTTAATTCTTGTGCATTTTGTTTTGGTTCTAGTTTTCTGTTACTGGTTCTTGATTCTCATAGACTGTGATTGTGTCTGTTGGTTAAATTTGTTCTTGAGTTAGAGAGTAATAGATCTTGGGGTGGGATTGATCTTAATAATTGGGATCAAATTCACTACATTATCCATCTCCACTCAACTTTTTTCTTTTGACATGTGCAAATAAGTTCTATAATGCATATAAGAAGGGCTGCAAATGAGTTCTACAATGCATCCTCAAAAGCGCATACTGAGGTTTCCGCACAGAAAAAAGTTGGTCAAAAACAGCTGATGGAAGCTCAATGACAAAGTTGGTGATTACGAAGATCCACTCTAAATCAACTCACCTAGAAAAAACCAAATAAATTTTGAAGAAATTAACAAAACTGAATTGAGTGGCGGCCACAGTCCTTGCTCTTCCCACACAGCTACATACTCCATGATAATTATAAACGATACAGACTCATAAAGGCTCACCTTAGTTAAACTTACAACTCACAATGTGCTCATATAACATGCCCAAGAGAGTAATTATCAAAAAATATCTCTGCTAAACTAAAATTATGTAAATCGCCATTACCATATTGTTCCTTGGACACAAAGACAACAAAGAGATAAGTACAATGAAGCCATATTTTTTCTTTATTCTGGAAGGGCTTAAAGTTACATTTTTAATTTATATAGGGATTAGGGAACTTCAAGCATATAAGAAGATGAATACACCAATGACTGACACAAATACTATTATTTTTACAACAAACATGCATAATAATAATAAGTATGCTTACGGATCCAGCATACCATAACCACGCCTCTGAAAATTAGGATTTTGATCGCCATGTGCATAATAACAATTTAAATCTCTATTTTTTCGAACCTAACAATGAAGAGAAAATTAATGTCATCCTTCCAACTGAAACAAACAGTAGACGATACAACATTCTTGTCAGACCACAACTGATGTGAAGTAAGAGAGAATTACTTCAAAGAAAATATTTGTGATTTGTGCATATTAAAGCCTCTGTTGTTAGGGCAATAAAACTTTTTGTAAAAATCATCACCTATAATTCAGGAATATTTATGTTGTATCACCAAGAATCAATAATAAATTATGCGCTCTCTAAGGTTGTATGGTTTGCCTTCTAAATCTACACGTTCTTCTAGAGAGTCCTTTAGTTCTCTCTGCGCTCTCTCTCTGTGACGATGGGATGTCAAAAAAAATAGATAAAAATATGTGTGACCTGGGGACCATGACCACTGATATAGATAACTATTTTCTGTTGTCATTAGATATTCTTAATTCTATCTATTATAGAATTAAAATACTATTGAGTCTTTATACATTAATAACTCATACCTTATTAGATACATTAAAGCCCATAATATTGAAAATATTAATAGATCACTTATAATTGGGCTTAACCTTATATGACAGTATACAACACATAATTATTCACGTATAAGCCCAACGTTAAATTAATGATCCAACAATGCTAGATTAAAAATCCAACAATCTCTCACTTGGGCTATATGTGTAACCTCATAATTATGTTTTGCAAATATAACCGTATGAGCTTAATCTTACTATCATTACCAAAATGCATCTATAACTAATCTGGTCCATCAACTATACCAACATAGGATCAAAGCGGCCTTCATTATATCTATTGTAACTCGACCTTCAATAGTCACAATACTAATACAACTAAATGACATGGATCATGATGTGGATTGTTAGCATGGAAATTTCATGCATTGTGATCTTAATATGTCTATTTCCACCTAGTACACCTTAAACCTTATTGAGATCAAACCATACTAAAATTAGAGTGTGAATAAACCAAAACTTTATTTTTACATAAAATAACCTGAACATCCATAAATTAAAATAACTGAGAATGTCTATATTATAAGAGCATTTAAAATCACAAACTCCTACTAAAACTGAATATCTTTAAATGACATGACACCTATACAAGCAGTATGTTCATGAAACATCTTAGTTGGCAATCCTTTAGTAAGCGGATTTGCAATCATGGAGTCTGTGCCGATGTGCTCTATAGATAATTGTCCACTCTGAACTCTTTTTTTAATAACTAGGAACTTGATGTCTATATATTTCGACTTCGTCGAGCTCTTGTTATGATTGGAATACAACACTACTGACTTATTGTCACAAAATAACTTAAGTGGTCTATCAACACCATCTACTATACGCAGTCCCGTGACAAAATTTCGTAGTTATATTCCATGATTGGATGCCTCGTAACATGCTATAAATTTTGTTGCCATCGTGGAAGAGGCTATAATAGACTATTTAGCATTCTTCCAAGAGACAACACCTCTAGGTAGTAGATAGGTGTAACTTGAAGTGGATTTCATACTATCTTGACATCCCGCAAAATCAAAGTCAGTATACTCAACGATCTCAAGCTTATCCAACCTTCGGTACATGAGCATGTAGTCTTTTGTTCTCTGCAAGTATCGTAAAACCCATTTGGCTACTTTCCAATGGTTTACTCCTGGATTACTTAGATATATGCCCAAACATCCCAGTAACGTACGCTATATCTGGTCACGTACATGCCTGAGCATACATCAGACTTCCTACTGCTGACATATAAGGAATCTTCTGCATTTTCTTCTTTTTAAAATCATTCCTAGGGCATTGATCGAGACTAAACTTGTCTCCTTCAGCTACAATAGTATCACCTGGTTTATAATCTTGCATGCCATATCTCTTGAAAACTATTTTGATATAGCTCTTTTGTGATATATTTCACTTATCTAATTATCGTGTTCATATTTTGATAAGGCACAAATGATATCAAAGATAAATGAATTAAATGAGTCATTTGATGATGTCCCACTGAGAAAACAATGAGATATATATCTTGATATAACAGGAGGTGTTAAGCATGGTCATACTCTTGGAGGCCTCAAAACTAAAGATGTATATGGATCCACTTCAAGCCAACCGTGCAACAAAGAGAAATGTATACAACGTGAGAAGTTTTTGTTGAGTACTTTAAAAGTAGTGCACGAGCAACTAACTATTGTACAAAAAAAAGTAGAAGAGTTAGAAGCAAAGCAATCTCTTTCTCAACCTATTGTGGATTCCTCTTCAATGGTATAATGTTCTTTTCAATCTCAATTTTTTTTAATTTACATAATTCATTATCACTTAATTATTTTTACTATTCATTTAATTTTTCTTCATAGGATCCAGCTGGAAAATTGAATGCAAATGATGATGGTGGTGCAAATTCATATGACAATGGTGGTGCAAATTCATATGACAATGGTGAAGCAAATTTAGATGATGATGGTTATGGTGATTCAGAAAACAATGCTGATGCTAATTTAGATGGTTTTGATGATATTTGATATTTATATGATTTATGGCATTTGAAAATAATATACTAATGCTTTATTTTTTATTATCAAAATTTTTGGACAATATGAATGTTGACAATTTCGATTGAATTCTTTACGAGAATTCATTCATTTTATAATAATTTTGGTTGAATAAAATCTATTTTCAATAGTCATATGTTCTTAACAATTGTATTAGACAGTTGAAACAATTGTTGTTCCAATTGCCAGTGGCAATTAATAAAATAAATTTCAATTGCATAGATTATTTCGATTGTCTATCTCTATTAAAAGCAGAGAATTTTCAATAAAGATATGTTATTGAAAATATTACTTTTCTGACTATTAATACATTATTTATAATGGAACAATTCAATTGCAAATATTACGTATTTCGACTAATATGTAGTATTTTTGATTGCAAACTCAATTATAACAACATTAGTTCCAACTGTAGTTTAGTTTTTTTGGTTGTTTTTGCCCCTCAAAATTAATGTATTTCCAATGTTTATATTTAATTGAAATTGCAATTACAAAAGCTACCGCAGAAGCTAATTGAAAATAGAATTTTTGATAGCTCAAAGTGATCATAAAAATTATTCATTAGTGGTGTGTCTATATTATTTCTGATATGCATTTATCATTTTTCCATGACTAATGTCACTTGAAAAAAACATATTTACTGCGGTCGGTTGGAAAAAAAATATTTCTACCTAAGGTATTATCAATGGCCAACGACTACCTTCAACTGTTAAAAAAATATATTTGCAATGGCATTTCACTTAGTTTGACTATATCCAACAATCACAAAAAATAGATGCTCTTGAAGTGCACGTACGTAGCACATATGGATGCTTTACTACTATTGAAGAAGACCGTCTAATGTGAAGCAATGAGACAAAGCTAAAATATTTCCCAAAAATTCGGCGTGTTTTTCTCCATTAACACAAAATCAACAATTGTTCAGAGAATTTGACCTGAAAATTACCTTTTCCACCAACACTTACATTTATAAATTCATATCTCAAGTCGCAATCATCTAATTAACTACAACAATTGTGTCTATTAACTACAACACGACTTACACTACTTCCACAACGTATAGACTTATTCAACATCTTTTTAATGTTTCTTCTTGAACCGATGACTTGGGCTCGCCCATCTTACAGATTAAGTCGGCAGGACACCCCATGACCCTTCAAATTTATGTGTTCATAGCGGTAATGGTACCTGAAGCCGTAATAGAAACAGTTCAATTGATTAGAGAGATTTTGATTAGATGACTACATTCAATTAATTGAAGCGAAGCACTGTGGATACGTGGAATGTACAAAGATGCTTGGAATCACAAAGGATACAGCTTTGTTGAGTTTTGTTTCATGTGAAGTAAGAAAATAGTGATTGACAGCTAAAAAGGTGGAAGGGTGTATTTTTCCAAACAAATTTAAAATAAAGTAGCACTACTCGCATTTATTTTCCAATACTCGCAAGTTTTATCCAACTTCGCCAAACCACCCCCCCCAAGGTAATACTCTTGCTTTTGATCTTTCCGTTCTTATTTCTCAGATCCGGATCCGACCATAGCTATTGGCTTGGTTTGTTTTTAACAGATGAGCTGTAACAAAAATAGATTATGGAGAAAAACTTTTTGCTTTTGTAAAACGTTAGAAAACATTCACCGGATTTTCATACAAACTTAGGTGCATAACAAATATTGGTTACCTGGGCATCGTTGAAATTGTTCGTTTAGAAAATTCTCAAAAAGTTAATCATAGATTCTTCTCTTCAGCGGAATAATAAGACCTTGTGCTTTTTTTTTTTTTTTCTAAAAGATAAGGGGTGGATAAGTCAAAATTAATTTTTATCATTTTTACCACCCTCAAGGATCGAACTGAGTCCACAAAGTGTGAGGGGCGACAGCTACACTGCCAACTAACTCGACCATGCCTTTGGGGGCATAAGATCTTGTGCTTACCATTAAACTTATTAAAGAGATAAAACATAACTAAAGTATATCATTTTTATCAAAAATTGATTTGATCATCAAACGAAGAGTTTGGCCAACAAAATTCAATACCTTTAAGACGAGATGAAAACAGTTACAGAATCGTTATGAGCGTGACTTTTAAACAGATTGTGACGATGCTTGGAAGTTGGAATCGTCCTAAAAGTTTCGTGATAATCAATTTCATCTTATTTACCAAGCACTGCCAGGTAGACAATAATTTCACTGCAGATTCTTTGTTCAGTCTTATTTCATGTGAAAAAAGAAAATAGTGAATGACAGCTAAAAAGGTGAAACAGTGTATATTTGATAGTTGATATATATTTGCCAACAAATTTAAAATAAAGTAGCCCTACTCGCATTTTCTAGCCAACTTTTTTTCTTTTTTCTTTTTTCTTTTTTGAAGGTGACACTCTTGCTTTTGACCTTTCGTGCATAATTATTTATTCATTGATAGAGAACATCTGTCTAATTTTTAACAATTATATTCTCCAGCACCCTGCAGCGCAACGTATCTAAAAGACGCTCAATAGCATTGCATTTCAATCATTTTTTGGGTGCAAGCCAAGGAACATTGTCGTGATTAATACTCCTGCTCTGTTTGTAAATTCATCCCTCAAATCACAGTCGAAGCCGATACATTTGAGTCATCTACTGCAACAATTGTGTCCATCAACAATTCACATGTGCAGTAATACATGACTCAGACACACGATCTACACTTCTTCCACAACGGTGTAGAATTATTCACCATCTTTTTAATGCTTCTTCTTGAATACATGACTTATTCAAATTTATCTGTTCATTGTGGTATAAAGTTGGGACAAATCAAAGAGGTGTGTTATCTAAATTAAATTCAGTGAAAATGCTGTTGACTTGGCTGATGTAGCAGTAAGTGGAAGGGAGGCAGTGTGAAGTTAGTTAAACTTTATTATACAATTAAAAATTGTTACATGCGGTCAACACTTGTTAAATGATTCATGTTCCTCAATCCTATAAAAATTTAGAAAAAAACGAGACCAGAAGCAAAGAAAATTGATGAAATACAGATTTTAATAACAGGAATATCTTACCGTGCACAATTAACTCCTGTAATAAACAAGAAGTTTGGCAGGTAACACGTAAACCAATTCATCAATGCTTTCTGATATTCTCTTGAAATGGCTTTCGTCTGGATACAAATGCCATAGATAAAGTAATTGATCAAGACTTTTCGGTAAGTCCGTGAAATTGGCAATGATGAAGCCATTTGCTAATGACCTCTGCATCTCTTGAAATTTAGTTACCAAGGTACTCCTGTCACTGCATTTTCCTTCAGAGCCTTCTAAATTTCCGTGTCACTGCATTTGTTTATTTTTCTCGAAAGTTGGCTTGTGACAAACGACACCCGATATCATCTTATCTTTTTTACGATTATGGAATTTTTTTTCTTATTTCCATTAAAAATTAATATAATAATTTTAATGAAAATTAATATAATAAAAATTAATATAATAATTTTACGACCGTGGAAGTTGATACAAGGATAATATGACGTGGGCTGGGATGATAGTTAATTAATTGAATAAAATACGCGTGGAATATATGGCTGCTTCACTAGTCCCTCAGTTGGAGTTAATTTCGTGGTAGTTTCATCTCCTAAAATTAATTGAAGACCGACTAATGTGAATGGGAGGCAATGCGTAAATAACAAGAAGAATAATTGTACCCATCTTTAAACCCTCAACTTTTCTGCCCCAAATTTTACGTTTGAAGAGAAAAAGCAAAAATTTCCCGGAAAATTCGGCATAGATTTCTCGGGCAAATGTTAGTGGCTGTAGTATCTGTCCACAGTAAAACGATGCTTGGAACCTTCCAGGGAGTTTCTTGATAATTTCATTAATTTTGATTTCCTTAGCACTGTGGACAATAATTTCACTTAAAATGCAGCTCTGTTCACTCTTAAATGAAATTATTCCGCGTTACTAAGTGTAGAAAGAAAAAGTGAACGGCAGCTAAAAAGGTCACAAGGGTGTGAATTTCCCAAAAACACCATAATTTCAACGCGCAATTTCATGTGCTACCGGCTACCCTCTGCTTTCTTGATCAATTCTCAAATTTGTCTGACCATAACTATAGGCAATAGTGTCTTGCTTTTGTCTTTGTTTTTTGTTGAATTATGAGCTCTAACAAAAACAATTGGTGAAGAAAAGCTGTTTAGTATTTACTTTTCTAAAATATTCCATAAATATGTAAGACAATCAAAGGAGAGATATATAATAATAATTAATAAGACAGCAATTGAACTGTCCAGAAAAAGAAAAAATAACACGGTTCAGACGCCAACTGAACTGTTTGGCATCCTTCCATTTGAGAAATACTTCAAAAAGTTGCATCAGTGATCGTAGTGGCAGAATCTTAAACGGAGAAGTAAATATATGAAATAAAATATATCCCCACCCCTACAAAAACATTCCTGAAAGTTTCGGGGATAATTATTGATTTCATCTAATTTTCGAGCCATCGTGGACAAATTAATTTCACTGAAGATGTAGCTTTCTTCTTGACTTTCATATCAAGTGAAGAAACAAAATAGTGAATGTATCCAAAAAGGTGGAAAATAGTGAAGAAGGAAACCCATACTCGCACAAAATTTAAATTACTAAACTCACTGTACATTTTTATTTTTTTAAGAAAACCCACCGGCTGCGGGTTTTGATAATTACCAAACCCGCTACGGGTATCCGGCGGGTTTTTTTTACAGGTTTCCACGTTTGAAATCGTAAAAATGTTATATATGTAAATTTATAATATTAACATAAAATTCTACATAACATACTCCATTCTAAATTTAACCAATATAAATGCAAAATTAAAATTTCAACATCAATCCAACATAATGTTATTTTTATATATAACTTGTGGCTTTTTTTTTTTAGATTTGTGCACTTTATACTTAATCTAAAAAATAGTTCTTTTTAAATATTAATATGAAGAATAAAATTATAATAATGTAATAATTCATGCATTAAGTTAAAGAAAATTCAATCAAAATTATAATAAACATATAATTATATTTTTAGATTTAAATATTTCTTCAATTAAAATTAAATTAAAAAATAATTTTAAAAAAGTTGCGGGTTTGGCGAATACCCATGCCGATATTCATCTAATTTTTAGCTAATACAAAACCCATCCACAATCTATTACAAGTTTTAATTTATAATACCAAACCTACCCACAACCCACAAAATTATCGATAATGAACGGGTTTTAACGGGTGGATTTGGATAGAGATTGCGGGCACCATTGCCATACCTCTATTATCAATTATTTTTTCCAAATAAAATGTAATGAGATCCACTAAAAGGCTGCGTAAAAGAATCCCAAGTGGTGGGACAGTTCCACATTAATTTTTCTCTGAAGTTTCCTAACAAACACCATCTAATTTTTCTCTAAATTTGTCTTATTATGAATAAAAAGATTATTTTTATTAATTAATAATCTACTAATATAATAATTAAATATAAATATATCTGAATAATATTAATTTGATACAAATAATAAAATTATTTTTACTTTTATGATATAAAAATTCTTTCAATCATTTTTAGTTTATTATTTAGAAAAAGAAATAATTTATGCCCATTTTGAAGATTGTTGTTGCGTTGTTCAAAAGTGATATTGAGATGCTAATGATTAATTTAAGTGTTTAGTAAAAACTGTTAAAGTTACTTCTTGTAAAATCAATCCATTGCCACATGAGATTTTAAATTTTCAAAGCAGTGAATGAGTTACTTTTAAAATAAATAAATTAGAAGACTGTCTCCAAGGGTGTAGTCGAGTTGGTTGACAGTGTAGCTGTCGCCCTTCACACTCGTGTGGATTCGGGTTCGATTCTTGGGGGTGGTAAGGGGGGTAAAAATTGATTTGGGTTTACCCACCTCCCCTTATCTTTAAAAAAAAACAAATTAGAAGACTGAAAATATTATATCTTCAGTAAAAATAAGATTATTTATTTTTCAGTATCAACGTGTTTTTTTTTAGATAAAAAACAAATGGGAGGGGATATTTTAACTTAAGAATTTGATTGTAATCTAAGCATCAAAATTTGAAAATTTATTTAATTCAATCTAAGGTATGAGATAACTGATTATGTGATGGTAAAACTTT
The DNA here is from genome assembly GCA_030449905.1 of Luvunga scandens. NCBI lineage: Eukaryota > Viridiplantae > Streptophyta > Magnoliopsida > Sapindales > Rutaceae > Luvunga > Luvunga scandens. The sequence continues at coordinate 162,955 of JASUUG010000026.1, forward strand.
AATAAAATAAGATTAAGAAAACAAAAAACATAGATGACATATTAGAACTTAATAAAGGAAGAGAGAAAGAATACCAACTCTTTTTCCTCATTTCTCAACGATTATACTAGTAATAACAATTCCTAACCTAAATTGAAAAAATAAAAAAATTCATCCCCAAGAAATCAAGACTTCATAATTTTGTCAACAACATATTCCGTAAGGCTAACATATCTGTAATTCAACATTAAATCATGCCTACTGTTCATCTCCACTTCTGTTCATCCATCTTTGTCATAGATCTTTTCTATTCCTCCATTGCTTTATATATGCAAAGTGCTGGGGGGATCATGGAGTAGTTAAGCGGCACTTCACCCAACAAAAGTGAAATAGGGATTATTTGAAGCAGCTCTTTAATCGTTGCAGTGCTTTTTGCAGTACCCAAAATGCCGCACTATCAACGTGGTAAGCGAGATAAAAATGAATAGAAAAAGGAAAAATCAGACAATGGTCAATGATCAAGATGTAGCTTAAACGATGCATCTTCTGTTAAGTGTGTTAGAAAGAGCGGCAAATCTCTGAAATCGGTTTCTGAGCTTAATGCTATCAGCTATAAAGTGTTAGTTATTGGCATAACTTCATAGATCACTTCTTGACTTAAGAGAGCGATTACAGATATATTTCTTATTATAAATTGTAAAGTTTTTAATATTCTTGTAATCTTTAGATCGTTAAATCAATAAATCAATCAATTTGTCACTTGCATGGAAATAGGCCACTTGGTGGCTGAACCATCAAAATCCGTGTGTATTCATCTTCTTTTCTTGTTCTGTTTTGCTAATTCTTGTTTATAAGTGGGACATCTGTGTCTTTTTCATATCTTATGAGTGCAGTCTTGGTCTAATGATGCCATTGGTTATCTTTTTTCAAGTAGGACAAGGCAGAGACATAATAAATTTTATCCTATAAACATGCACGAAACAGAAGCGAGGAAAAAGGCGACAGGGAAAATGCAAGTGGAAAGAAAAGATGGAGCGGAAAATCAAATTGACATGCTGCGAAAGATACAGCCAAGGTCCAAGTTCAAATTGTGTTTGAACTTTAGAGTCAAAAATCAAGTAAACTTCAATAATGAAGAACCAATAAAATAAAAAATGCAGTTAACTTGGCTGACGTGGCAGTAAATTTTAGGGAAGCCGTGAAGTTAAAACTTAATATACAGAGCAACATTGTTCCATGTGGCTAATATTTGTGAACTGATTCCTTTAAAAATATGCAACACAGTAGACCAAAGGCAAAGAAGAATGACCAAACAGAGCTTTTAACAGGATTAACTGAATCAAAAATCAACTCTTGTAACAAAGAGTTTGCCAGGGAGCATAAACCAATTCAACCACATAATTGTTGCATGTCGCAGTTGGCAAGCAATAAAATTCTGTATTTGTGCTCTTAAAAACAATCCCATGTTGACATACACACCAATTCAAAATAAAAAAATAAACAGACTAAGATAGTTTATACACAAAAATGCCTAATGGTGGAGCAATTGTTTGATGGAACATACTGAATCGAGCATCTCATCTTTACGAAATAGTACCTCTTTGGATAAATTACTTCTCTAAATGCCTGGACAATAATAGGCCAGAGGCAAAAACGATAGGCCGAAAAGACACTTTAATCGGAGAATCGATGCTTTTAGCATGCGTACTCCCTTGAATCTACCAGCAAGTTTCGTGATAATTTCATCTCATTGTCCTGGTAAAGTATAAATTGTCTACTTTTCAAAAGGTGATATTAAATAATTTAGCTGAAGACTAATGTGGGGTTGGGCAATGAGTAAAGCAATGACAACGACAGGCAGATATTGAAATGCGAAAAAGAATAATTCCTGAACCGCAGGGATGATAGAAAATAATTCTTTAATTTTTCTAAAATTCTATTGCCGGTCGAACTTTACTTTTGAGGAGAAATTAAAACCAAATTTGGACAATTATTAAGAGATTTTGACCAGAAATTAATTTTGGAATCCCAAAGCAGATGATTTTGGCTGTGCTATTCGGATTTTTATTCAATAAAATTATATTCATCCAGAAATTTTATTTCTTATATCTTTTTCTACGATTCCGTTTATCTTTTATTCAATAAAATTACAATGAGACACCAATTGAACTGTCAAAATAAATAATCGCTACAAGCTCTAGCATCATACCAACTCAGAAGTAGCTCAACAGATTGCATTTTTGGTTATAGTAGCAGAATCTTCAATAGCGAAGTAAATATATCAAATAAAATATATCTCTCTACTAACAAGAATTTTTCCAACTCATACAGTGACATGAGTCCAAAAGTACGTATATAACCGGTACGGATTCAAGTAAATGCAATTATCTCGTCCGTGAAAACAAACACAAAATAATGAAGAAAGAATATGATAAAAAAGGAATGATCAAATACACTTTGAATTCATTGTTTTGGCATGAGGAAAGCCATAAAATCCTGACGTCCAGGAACTATAAAATCCTGAGTGCACAAACACCCTCGTCTAATTAAAGATTCAGTAATTTCAACGAAGATGCCTAGAATGACAGTTCAACTTGCTGACTGTGAGTTGAAATTAGAAGACTTAGAAAAAAGATTTATGATAAATATCTGCGAAAATTATTTTCAAACAAAATTCCAAAATTTAATTTCCTTTTCCTTTTCGAAGTCCATCCAATAATTTCCCGGAAGCTGCCTTATATTAGCTGCAGAGGAATTTCGTCCTTATTAGGGAATTATGACATGCAATTAAAGTGAAAATTGAAAATATAATGAAGATAAAATTAGACACAAGTACTTTATGCGGAAAATTTTTAAATTTATGGGGTAAAAAATTACCGATAAAAAAAAAAAGAATTGAGGATTAAACACTTTATAAATAAAATGTAAAAACAATACCAAAGGGAAAAAAACTTTCTCACTGAAAATTTAAAAAAAAAAACACTTACGAAGGAGAAATTGATTTTTCTCTTTACACTGGCTTACAGTAATGTGGAATGTGAAGATAATTAATCAATTGACTGAAATGTGCCTGGGACCGATATATACACATATGGGTGCTTTACTACACTCTTCACTAGGAGTTCAATTTTGTGATATGCCTACTTTTCTAAAGTTAATTGAAGACCATGAGATGAGTAAATGACAAGAAAAACTGAAAAAGGAATAATTCATGAACACTCATGCCCGACAATATTGCAGCCGGCATGGACATGGTGTCCAGAGAGCAGAACACATAAGCCGGAAAATGAAATGGTGATTGAAGCTGGAGTGGGCTCAATGGGCTCAAATAACTTGAAGGGTAAAATGGGTCGAAAAAAATTGCGCAGGAATGAAGGGTAAAATAACCAGTATGTTTATTTTTGTGTGCGCTTGGATGCTGTTTAAGTGCAAGAGTTGTCATATTTGACCCTCTTTTTATATCTCATTAGGCATCAGTCTCTATTAATTACTTTTATACTAATAATTATTTTATCTTTATATGAAATTATTAAAAAGGATAAATAGTTTTTAAGTGCACCGACATAATAATTTCTATTAATGTCTAATTTAGCTAATCTAATTTCTTAAACCTTAATTTCTTTTAATTTTTTTAATTATTATCACTTTTCAAATATTGTATACTACTCTGCTTTTGTAATCATGGAAGAAGTTAATTTACAATACTCAATAGAGGATGATGAAGAAATCTCAAAATTTTTTTACAGTTATGGCAACAGTGGATAAAACTTTTAAAAAGAAAGAGAGAGATTATAGTAATTCTAAAAGTTTTTTTTCCTTTTTGAAATAGATTTTATAAGTTTTATAGGGTGTTTGGAAAAAAAGATTAAAATTGTAATAAAGGTAAATTCAGGATAAGATGGAGCATGTTGAGAGATAAAGATTAATTTAAAATTTTTAATAGGGTTAACTGAAAAATGGGGGCTAGTGCAATATAATGAGGGAGTCAAGTATCACCAGCTCCAACTTGAATATGTTGTGATTGTTTCTTGCTGTAATTTTCCTTCAATAGGTGAGCTTTACAAGTATTCTAATAATATTTTCTTTTTATTGCTTATATCTAAACTTCGGTTATTTGACATTTGTCACAAATCCTGCCTAATATGATCATGTGTAATACAATCTAATTATGAGTTTGGAGGTTTTGTGTCTGCAACTGACGCTTAACAGAAAACCTACATGTTGGTGATTGTATATGTTATATTTGTAGCAAGTCCTTCTCTGTAAGCCGATGTTCCAAGAACATAGCTAGTCTTCAACACTAGTTATTCTTGCAGCAGAATCTTCAATTTGTATAGAAAAATTTCTTAATTTTAATTATAGGGAAGTTTACAATACTTTTTCCTTCATGTTAATTTACGTAAATTTTCCCATACTTAATTTAATTCTAAAAATTAAATAAAATTATAATTATAAAACATTAACATCTTGGATTTTGAGATTTATTTGTTTTATTAATTTAGGGGTATTCTTGTAATTATATTTTTTTATTTTTCAAAATTTTATAAAATAAAATATTCTTTTAATTCATATGGGGTAAAATAATCATTTTTAGTATCAAAGTGGTTGACTAATATAAATTAAGAAACAAAGATAATGCAAAAAATATGTTGAAATTTTATGGTGATTAAATGTACATATGACAAAATAAAAATAGTGCAGAGATAATTTCCCTAAAAAATATGTGAAAGCCGATGTCTGGCCCATAATTTGTCATCCCTAACCATAACTACTGATTGGCAAGGATTGTTCTAGGCTTTTTACTTATTTATTTATTTATTTATTGTTAAAAGATGAGTGGTAACAAAAATAGCTTATAGTGAAAAATTATTCTCATGCAAACTTAGGTATTGAAAACAAAAATAAAATAAAATTTAAACAAATAATGCGGAAGGAAAACATATTAAGTATTTTGGGTGTTGCCCTAGCAGCCTTGCTTCATTAAATATCTACGACAATAATTATATATATATATAATGAGACACCAATTGAACTGTCAAAAAAACTAATTGCCCCAAGCCCTTAGCATCATACCAACTCAGAAATTGTTCAAAAAATTGTAATTTTGGTTATAATAGCAGAATCTTCAATAGAGAAATAAATATATGAAATAAAATACATCCCTCTACTTACAAGAATTTTTCCAAATCATAAAGAGCCATATAAGTCCATCTTAATTGACCGATTGGGTAAGTAATCTCATCTGATAATGCCAAGGTAAAGTGCATTACGTATAATTCATCCGGACATTCCATTTAAGGCATCTTTGCAATGAGAGGAGGAGAAAAGTATCATTTTTTATGAACATCACTAGTAGGAAAACAGCAATAGCATGAAATTTACATTCCAGGGAAACGGACATTAAGATCGTGGGAAAATGATAGGCAACGCAAGGTGTTTGATAGAATGGACAGAGTGCTCGACAAAGTGCTTCAATGAACCCCTCATCTCCGAAGGACCTCATAAACATGCATTTGTTAGCCGCGCCGAATAATAATACATTAATACTGGTCGTACTCCAATTACATCGGGAAAAGGACCTCATAACCCCTGTTCAACTTTCGGTTGCTCTGCCTCTATTAATTAATAGAAAAAACAACACACCGATTAGAGAGATTCAGCAATATGCAGGAACAAGGATGACAAACAATTTCACGGTGTTGCTAAGTATATTATACATTTATACCCTTCATTTGATTTGTCTTAATAATCAGTGGTTATTGTATCTTTAAATGTGAAATTATACTAGCTACGTGAATAAATGAATTTTGTCCCAACAACTCACATTGACATTTCCTATTAATAATGATAAAAGGTGTGCAGTAGCATATTAATAGCGATTACCCGAACAAATTTAACAAGGCTTGTCGGCTTCAACTTTAGATCCATTTCCAAGTAACCAGCAACCGCCGAGATTACAGGAATGGACAACTTCAGGAAATCCTGCCGATAATGAAGAATTGAGATACCTCCTACGAGGAATAACATAAATTGTGTTGAAAATATTATCCCACAGTGATTGAGAATAGTTATTAGACTAATAATATAAATTTGAGGCAATTCTTAATATTTGAGTCATTGTTTCCCTCATTTCGCTGAGGTTTTTTAAAAAATATATTTAATAGTGATTAACAAAAGAAAAACAATAAAATTACAATTATAAATATTTCAGACCCAAATTCGGACTTTTGGGTCTGGTTCCTCTTCTTCAAATTTCTGCTGGGGTTCTTCCATTGAATCCGTAGAATCTGGGACTTCAAAAAAATGGATTCCGCATTTTCTCATCCCGCAACACTACACTCTATCTCCAACCATTCGGAACCCGTAGCTTTCTCAACACCGAACCGGACCGCCTCAGGAACGATATTGTATTCCCAATCGTGAGGATGTATGATGGAAGGAAGCCTAGTGAAATGGTAACCCAAAAGCAAGTGATCTGAATCTACAAAGTTAACAACTCCCAAAGAAATTTTTATGACATTCGGATCGAAATATTGATTTTTTTCTTTTTTGTTTTTTATGTAGTGTTTGGCTTTGAATTCACGGAAATCATAATAATAGTTAAAAAAAACAATGTTAATTTTAATTTAAAGTAATTAAAGAACAAAAAAAAGCCTCGTGCAGATTTTTTTTTTTAGAAACAAAACACGCACACACCTTTTGCCCTTCTTTCCAACGAGTAGTCGCCATAATCCGAATTTCTTGCATAGCATCTTCGACAATTCCTCTGAGCTCATTCCGATTCAATTTAAAATTATCGCTCAGATCAAACTTTTGCCAACAAGATTCGTAACTTGAGAATAAACCTGATAATGATTCTAGTGCCGTGCAATGATGAGCGTCCAACTTAAATAGACTGCGTGGAAGCTTTGGTAAGGATTGAAGCCTCTCGGAATATCTTAAGAAGAGAAATTTTAACCTGGAAAGGTGTACAATGCTTTCTGGTATTCTCTCAAAATTGTTTTTCTCCAGATACAATTCAACTAGTGAGGATAACTGACCAAGACTTTCGGGTAATCTCTGAAGATTTGAGCAACCATTGAGATTAAGATATGCAAGAGATTTCAAGTTACATAGGCTGCTTGGGAGACTCTTAAGACTTTTACAATCTTCAAGGTATAAGCCCAAAAGCCCACGTAGACACTCGATGGATGAGGGCAGTTCTTCTATTGCAGTTCCATTTAAAAATATCTTTTGTATATTACCAGCTGATGAGATATCTGGAAGCCTCTTCAGCTCTGAGCAACCACTTAGATTCAAGATAATTAGCTTGTTCAGATGTGGAATCAACAAGGGCTTTGGAGTGCTGGTAAAAATATTACAAACATCACTGATTATCTGCTTTAACTTACCATGATGCTGCTCGACAAAAAAGAGGCAGAGAAAAATATTAGCATGTATGCTCATAGTTAGTTATAACATTATTATTGAAACATGAATATATATATATATATATATATACATGCCTGGACACCATCCCAGAGTTGTTGAATATTGCTATGAGGTAATTCAAGTACAACAAGCTTCTCCGGCTGAATATTCGATGGTAATGATTTCAATGGATATCTATGCCAGTGAAGATACCTCACTTCAGCAAATCCAGGGCTTTGGAAATCAGATACCTTAAATTTGTTCTCTCCTTCAATTGAGCTATAAAATTTCAAAAATCTCAATTTACACATCTTTGTGAAAGTATCAGAGTTTATATGGATCTCCTTCACTTTAGACATATCCAAGCAAATGCCCTCAATTTTTTCAGTCCCCTTGTAACCAATGAAAGACCATAAAGTTAAAATCAATTTATGTAATAATAATGCCATGCTAACTTCTTTTGAACATTTAATTCAGATACACTTATGTAACTCAAGTTGGTAGTTATTGTTAGGTGGCCAGACTTGTTATTGCAAACCTACAAAGAAACAGTAATCATACAAGTAACACCAAACATATAAACTATGTATGTTTACTATACAAAAGTGACATATAAATTTTGTATACAAAAGATAATACAAATGTTGACATGGAATTTATTATTTATTAATGCTACATTACATCATCTAATCACTATTGTTTTTTTTTTTCAAATCATTGTCGCTTGTTTATTTATTTTAGGACTTATCAGTTTGAGCGTATATAAATATATGTACAATATCAATTTTGTAAATGCAAGATAATTCAAAAATAATGATACTAACAAATTAAATGCTTACCCAATTATGTGTAAGAACTTCATAGACATCCCCATGATGCCATAATCGACTGCGGTTTCCAGGATTAATTGATTCTTGCTGAACAATTTTCCTACCCAATCCTTGTAGCAAATCATGCATTGTTATCTTGTTGCACGAAACAAATATGAGAGACCTATCAATAAGAACACTAATACCAATTTCTGGGTAGAAGCCACTTGTATCAAGGAACTTCAAAACCGAGTATACATCCTCACCTTTTAAGAAACAAGCAACATCTAGGAAAATATTTTTCTCATTATCATCCAAACCATCATAACTTATTTTTAGTACCTCTTGGATACAAGGATGGAGAAATCTTCTCAATTTGTATGATTACTTCTTTTTCCCTTTCAAATAGAAAGCAGCCCAAAACTTTAAGCGCTAAAGGAACACCTTGAGCATATTCCATTACATTCCTTGAGAGTTCCTCGTAGCCCACATCAGGATAGTTTTGTTTGAATGCATGTCGACCAAAAAGCTCTAGGGCATGATTAGACATTAGTGCTTTCATCTCATATATTTTTTTCACTCCCCAATTTCTAAGAACTTGTTTATCTCTTGTGGTTATAATGATTTGACTCTCAGGCATGAACCAATCGAGACTTCCAATTAAGGATTCTACTTGGTTGAAGCAAGTCACATCATCAAAAACAATCAAAACCCTCCTGCTGCTGAGCCTTCTAAAGTTTAGGTCAATATCAAGAATCACATTTTCTTCCTTTAATAATTTTGAAAAGAGTTCTTGTTGCAAGCAAGCTAATCCTCCCGGTCCTTGTGATTCTTCTCTAACATTTTGAAGGAAGCAAGAGCCTTCAAAGTTACTAGAGATTTTATCGAAAATAGCTCTAGCAATTGTTGTCTTCCCTATACCACCCAAGCCCCAAATCCCAAAAGTGTAAACATATTTCGACCCAGCACCTAATAAAGATTCAACTTCCTTAACTCTTGATTCTACTCCAACCAAACTGGTTTTTGTAATTACTTGGAGAAAACATTTACTCTTTTGTAAATGTTTTATGTTATATGGACAGACGTATCATTTTCCAAAATTTTATAACACTAAAAGGTTGAATCTGTGATCTCAAAACAGTCGACAGACAGTGTCGTTTGTGGTTTTGTAATTAGCTGACAGCCTGACACATGTTATTTGTAAATAGACGACAGCGCATACAGGAAGCAAATTTGAAGAACCGACAGCCAGAGGATGTTTGGAAATTAGAACCAATCTTGTTGACTCACGTGCAGCGGCCCATGCTTTACTAACGCAACGCTCAAAACAGTGCTACCCCAGATGTTTTGGTCTTCGAGAAGAGAGATTCTAGAGCATATAAAAAATATTACACTTAATTAATATCTGTATGCCACATATGTATGTATGTATACATGTTTATTTAGTCCAGAATTTTGGATTTTATCAAAGTCAAGAAAATTTATTAAGCCATGCAGTTTAATATAGTTTTTTTGAACTTTAATAAATTCAAAATCTTAGATTAAAACATAAGTGCATGTACGTGTGCGTGTGCGTGTGTTGGGGGCGGGGGAGTAAGAGGGGGGAGGAGATTCAAAATCTTATATTAAAAAATTTGTCACCGTTGATCTATTCTATAGATAGATTCGTGATACTCAATAAAATTTTGATGACAATAATGCTTTGGACGAGTTACACGGGCGCCATACTTTTCCAAGTTGGACCTATGGTCAGGACATCATCAAATCTATGTTCAGGAAGCAGACATTCACAAGACAGCGTTCAAAACTCATGACGGCCACTACGAGTTTATTGTCATGCCCTTTGGCCTGACTAACGCACCTTCAACATTGAATGATTTGTTACGCCCCTGTTTACGAAAGTTTGTCCTAGTTTTTTCTTTACGATATTTTATTAGAATATTTGGGCTATCTTATATCCCTTGCTAGGGTGGCAGTTGATCCAAAGAAAGTTCAAACCATACTTGATTGGCCAGCTCCAATGACAACCAAAGGAGCAAGGGGCTTTCTTGGACTAGCCGGTTATTACCGTAAATTCATCTGAGGCTTTGGCGGAATAGCAGCACCTTTAACGAGGCTACTAACAAAGGAAGGCTTTTGTTGGACCTTAGAAGCCGAATCTGCCTTCACCCAATTGAAAAATGCATTAACATCGCCTCCTGTTCTTCGGCTGCCAGACTTTTCACAGCCGTTTATTGTTGAGTGCGATGCTTGTGGAGTTGGTATTGGAGCTATCTTATCACAACATGATCAACCAGTGGCATTTTTTAGTGAGGCACTCAAGGGTTCGGCATTGGCTTTATCAGCCTACAAGAAAGAAATGCTTGCAATCGTCAAGGCAATTTGCAAATGCGTCCATACTTGTTGGGTAAGCCTTTCATTGTTCGTACAGACCAAAAGAGTTTGAAATTCTTAATGGAACAGCGCATTACTACCCTGCTCAGACACGATGGTTGCCAAAAATTCTTGGCTATGATTATACGATTAAATACAAAAAAGGATTAGAAAATCAGGGAGCCGATGCTTTATCACGACTAGCAGAGCTTGAGTTTTCAACGATCTCTCTTCCTGTAGCTGATTGGTGGGCCACTCTGCGAAATGAAGTAGCACAAGATCCTTTCTATAGTCAGTTGCGTAATTCAACTAAATCATTTATTCAAAGGGATGGAGTTTGGTACAAACGAGGGAAGTTTTTTTTAGTCTTGCTTTTTCTATTATACAAGCTATTTTACAAGAAGCGCAGTCATCACCATTTGAAGGACATTTTCGCTATCAAAAAACTCTTAGCCGACTAAAATCTAGTTTTTATTCGTGCTAACATACTTCATACTGTGCTGTGAAGTATGTTAGCACCAACATGACTCCTCCAACCTTTACCAATTCCTTACTGAATCTGGACGAAAATTTCTATGGATTTTATAGAAGGACTTCCACCATCACAAGGATATACAGTCATCATGGTAGTCTTGGATCGGTTGTCTAAATACGCGCACTTTGTTGCTTTGAAACATTCGCATACAGCTCTGGCGGTGGCGAAGGTTTTTGTGGTGCAAATTGTGTGGCTCCACAGGATACCAACTTCCATCGTTAACGATAGAGACAAGGTTTTTATCAGTTCATTTTGGAAAGCTTTGTTTCAATTGCAAGGCAATAAGCTCTATATGAGTTCTAGCTACCATCCACAAACCAACGACCAAACAGAAGTCATTAATCGAATCCTGGAACAGTATCTCCATTGCTTCACCAGGCTGAGTATAGCTATAATACATCAGTACACGCTTCCACCAAGATTTCTCCTTTCGAAGCTGTCTATGGCATACCTCCTCCAACATTACTTTCCTATGTTCCGGGCATTACTAAAATTCATGCTGTGGATGTGACACTAAGGGACTGAGAATCAATTTTGTGTGATCTCCGCCGCAATTTGGTTGTTGCTAGAGATAGGATGAAAACTCAGGCCGATCATCATTGCAGGGAATTTGTTTTTAATGTTGGTGATTATGTGTACCTCAAATTGCAGCCTTATCGTCAGAAGTCTGTAGCTTTTCAACCTTCTCTCAAGCTAGCTCCACGCTTGTTTGGTCCCTACAAAATACTCGAGCGAGTTGGTCCTGTGGCCTACAAACTGGAATTACCAACAAGGTCTCAAATCCACAATGTGTTTCATGCAAGTCTCCTAAAGAAATTGGTTGGACCCGCTCCCATGCAACTTTGGAACTACCCCTGTATCAGAGGATACATCAACTATCCTGCCTCAGCCTGAATGTATCCTTGATAGGCATGTCATTCGTAAAGGAACTTATCGACCAAAAACAGAAATTCTTGTTAAGTGGGCTGGAGCCCCATGAGAGGATGCTACATGGGAAGACCAACAATGTTTCTTTTACCTAAAATTTCTCCTTGCGGACAAGGATCTTTTAAGGTGGGAGGAATGATATACGCATTCTATCACCTGCAATATATATTCTGCAGCATGCAATCTTAAGGAATGCTGAAATAAGACCGAGTCAGGAGTAGCTGTTAGTTGATCAACTTTGTGTCAATTGGTGGCTGATATTTAGTGATTATGTACTTGTTATTTTCCTTGTTTTTTGCTTCTTAGTTCCTATTTGTAAGCAAAGCTCAGTTGTACTACAGGGTCTATAAATGGCCAAAGATCTTCATTAATGAGGGCAGCAAAGAAGTTACACAAACACAACTCCCTTCCCTTGACTTCTTCCTTCTCCTTATCTACTTCCAGTTCTTATCAAAATGGTCACGTATATATCAAGTTTTTAATAAAGAACATAAAGATTTTTTTAACTATAATATTATTAATACAGTAACTAAAAAGAATGACTTTAAAATATTTTTAATAAATACAAATATAATTTAAATATTTTAATTTATTTAGTAGACTAATAATATTATAACATTTAAATATATAAAATAATTTTTAAAATGTAACTTACTATATTTATTTTAATAATTTATTTTTATTTACTACAAAATTTTTAAATGATATTAAATTATTTTATATAATATTGAAAATAATTTAAATTTTTATATGTATTTAAATTTTATGTTTTTATTTATTGTAACATTTAAGATTGTAAAGGATTAAAATATTTTTTAAAATTTGAAATTATTTTAAAAAATATATATTGTTGCATTTATTTTAAGGAAAATTCTATAAATTATAAAATATTAGTGTCAATTTTTTTGAGTTAATAGAGGCAAAGGATATTAATAGTTAAAAAGAGGTCTCGGTGTCCTTTATTAAAAACTTGAGGATATACATGACCATTTCCCAAACCTTAGGAGTGCAAGTATTCTTTACCCTTAATTTATAAAAGTCTACAAAAGAGCAAAACGACTATTTCAAACACAAATGTTATTTTGTAACAAAAAAAAAAAAAAAACAAATCAAATAGAAAGAATAGATGTTAATAGGTTAATTGACCAGCAAATTTTCTGAAAATATGTTTTTGGCACTTCGATGGTTCAACATGTCTCATATACAGCTCAAAGTTACAATTTCTCATCCAAATGGCAAAATTTTAATAGTGGCATATCAATTGAGATATAAACTATCTTAATTGAGAAAGCATGGTGTTACTCTTATATTCAAGCAATAATACTATACTTATTGATCATTTGAGATATTTAATTTGCATCTTCACTAACATGGCACTATCTGATGGATACAAGTAATATTTAGTTATTAAATCTTATCATTTCTCATCTAAATAGTAAAATTATATTTATTAGTCAGATCAGTTGAAATATAAATAAACTATATAAGTATCTTAATGAGTAAGCATAGCATAACTCATACGGGAGACTTTCCTGTATTAATGGTACTGCGAGTTTAAATATAAGCTTACAAAGAGCTTGGACCTAACAGAGATTAGGAGTACAATTAGACTCTATCAAACCTGAAATAATATAGACACAACAACTAATTTTACTGGATTCAAACAAATTTTAATTGCAACTGAAGAGATAAAGCAATTAAAATTAATGAAAGGAATTTAAAAATAAAAAATTATCTATAATTATTTTGGTAGACCGTATCAACGACGTATGGAGAGAGAGAGAAAAAAAGGATTTATTAATTCCTACTTCCTGTTTGCGTGCAAACTCCAAATTAAAAGATAAGTAAATAATTTCTTTTGTCAAATTAGCCCTCTTAATATATCCTTTTCAGCCTTTAACGAATCTACCAAGAACAAACCTTCAAAACACGACCACAATTTTCCAACATAAATTTAAAAAATCAATGCACAAGGATTGACTATGAATTTTAGAAGAAGCGAGTGACATGACGTGTGAAGTAGATTCACAGTTGATATACGGCCACAGCTATTATCGAGGGATTTAAATTCCCTGCATTATGAAGGGGTGACTTAATTAAGCGTTGAATTGCAATTCAACACTCACTATTCTAATAGTATTTAAGCATTCAACATAATTTACAAAGTTGTCACATTTATAAGAGAAATTTTCAGCGTTATCTCTGAGGTCTGGAGTAAAATCAGACTTATGCCCTAATTTGAGGACCAAGAATGTCAATAAAAACGGTGATAGAGAAATCACAAATTAATTGGAATTGGCTATAACATAAAAGCAATGAATATATGGGGGGACCAATTATAAATTCTACATAAAAAATACTAATTAATTAACATTTACAGAAAAGACGGGGAAGTGTTCATTTTCTTGAACCGACAAGTGATAGAGATAGAGTTTAGTATTAGCAATTCAATTTTATCCACAATCTATGTACAATCTCATACAAGACGTCTTCAAGAAAGAAAAATTTCCAGTTTCTTTAGAGTTTCTTTTTGACATTTAACTCATTTTTCTTTTTCCTTTTAAGAATTTCATAATTATTAAAATTAAAAATAGAAAGAAAAGAAGGTTAATTTATTTACCATGAACTATATTTGAAAAACTAATTGAAAAAATAACAATAAATTAAGATTTATAAAAAAAATTAAATTTGGATGTCAAACGTCATCCAAAATGATATGTATAACTACTCAAAGGAAATTGTTGATTATATGTGTGTTGGATATCTATATATATAGTAATTTTCTGGTCCGGGATCTTAAAGTATAGGAAAAATTCGGGAAAGTTTTAAAAACGTTAAGTTTTAGAGGCTTAAAACTTAAAGTCTTAAAAAATCGCTTTTGTTTCCACACTTTGTGTGTGTGTGTGTGTGTGTGTGCTTGGGGGGAGGAGATTGCCAACTTCCCCACTACTGTAGTCAAGCAAATCACTCTCCTAACAGTATAATTTTATATTTTTATCTTTATTTTCAAATATACTTATATCCATATTTATTATAAATGAAATAAATATTATGAATGGAAATTAAAATAAAAATTAAGTATTAAAAACAAGAAACCTATGTTTTGAACTAAATAAAAATTAATAATAAAATATTTTTTGTTCTTTTTTATAAACATTTTCTTATAATAAATATTTTACAAAACTTTAAAATTAAATGTAAAAGTACAAAAAAATAATTATTCTTTTTATAATAATTTTTTATTTATCATTTAAGTTTTCTATAATAATTTTTTATCATTTTATAATAAATTTCTTATATATTTATCATAATAAAATTTTATAAAATAAAAATGTACAAAAATTTATTATTACTATGTTGTTCACATCAAAACATATATTTGTTATTTTTAATACCTAATTTTTTATTTTTATTTCCATTCATATGATTTATTTAATTTATAATAAATATGAATAAAAGTGTATTTAAAAATAAAGATAATATTATAAAATTATATTATCAAGAGATTATTAGTTATTATAAAAATATTATAAAGATAAATAGTATATATTAATTACAGTAAGAAAAATTAGCAATCCCATATATGTGTGTTTGTTGAGACTAATTATGGCAGTAAATATATATTTTGAGGAGCTGATTTAAGAACCTCTGCAAAGTGATCGCAAGGGTTTGCTTACATGTGGGGTTTCAAATTTCAGAAGCAAGAGCAAAGATAATTTTATATTTTTATCTTCATTTTCAAATACACTTGTATCCATATTTATTATAAATGAAATAAATATTATGAATGGAAATTAAAATAAAAATTAAGTATTAAAAACAAGAAATCTATGTTTTGACCTAAATAAAAATTAATAATCAAATATTTTTTGTTCTTTTTTATAAACTTTTTCTTATAATAAATATTTACAAAACTTTAAAATTAAATGTAAAAGTACAAAAAAATTATTATTCTTTTTATAATAATTTTTATTTATCATTTAAGTTTTCTATAATAATTTTTTTATCATTTTATAATAAATTTCTTATATATTTATCATAATAAAATGTTTATAAAATAAAAATGTACAAAAAATGTATTATTACTATTTTGTTCACATCAAAACATATATTTGTTATTTTTAATACCTAATTTTTTATTGTTATTTCCATTCATATGATTTATTTAATTTATAATAAATATGAATAAAAGTGTATTTGAAAATAAAGACAATATTGTAAAATTATACTATCAAAGAATTATTAGTTATTATAAAAATAATATAAGGATAAATAGTATATATTGATTATAATACGGAAGAAATTCAGTACTCTATGTGTGTGTGTTGATACTGATTATGGCAGTAAATATATATTTTGAGGAGCTGATTTAAAAACCTCTGCAAAGTGATCGCATGGGTTCGCTTGCATGTGGGGTTTCAAATTTCAGAAGCAAATATCAGAAACGCTATTTTATGTAACACCCACTTTAATACTACAATTTATAATTTATTTTATCTAACACCCGCTTGCATGGCCATTAAAACGCTACAATTTATTTTTCAGGGATTGGGGTTTTATATAGAAGTGAGACATAACAATTAAGAG
>JASUUG010000027.1:0-50564 GCA_030449905.1 Luvunga scandens
GGTCCTTACTTGATTTGACCATGAATATCAAATTTGGTTCAGCATTTCACATTTTCTTCCTCATATTTTTCTTGACATGACTAGGACGAATCATTATTTGCAAATACTTCACTTTGACTGTTAGAGTTTAAGTGACTAGATTTTCCTTCAACAATTATTCAGCCATTTGTTTTCTTGTAACTTGAATTTGGCTTTTTCCATTCTCAGAAATTTGGTGATTTTCTCTTCAATAGAAAATTCTACAAAATCTTTAAAGTTATCAATAATAACATTGCTAGATTTCGTAATCTTTAAAGCTTTATTATTATTTGAATAACTAGGAAGAACACCCTCATCACTTTTTAAATCAAACTTATCCAAGCATTCAAGATCTTTCAAGATATAACATGTACTATCAAGATGTATTTCACATTTCTTCAGTTCATAAGAAGTTTTATTAGTGCTTGGATGCAAATATACATGGTTAATAATATAGCATGCAATATTAAGAGCTTCTTCCCAAAGCCATTTAGTTAGTTTCTTAGAATTCAACATCACATGTGCCATCTCTTCTAAATTAGTTTCTTTTTTTCATTCGACAATTCCATTTTGTTCGGGAGCAACAGATACTAAAAATTCATGTTTTATACCATGTATATCATGAAATTCCGCAAAGTTAGCTTTTCAAATTCTTTTTCATAATCACTTATAACATTGCCAATATTGTGATATTTTTCATTTTTCAATTTAACCCATAATTTTTTAATTACATCAAAAGTGTCAGATTTTTCTTTGATAAAATCAACTCATGTGCATCTAGAGAAATCATTCGTGTAAATGATGTAAAAGTATGAAAACAGTGTGCCTAATATAAGTGGTCCTTACACAATAGGGCGTGGTCATTCTTCTCATAAAAAAAGACCACTTCACAATTGAGCATCATTATCAAATCAATTTATTTACTGCTATAATTGATTCTTAGTTGTGGGAGTTAGATAGTAGATTAGGAGTAAACATTTAATATTAGATTAGGAGAAATTGTCTACTCTTTGTTCAGCTAAAGACCCCAAGGGAGAGTTATTTTGAATTATTAGTTGCAGCATTACAAGTTAGATGTGCCTTATCATCCACATTTTAAAAGTAAGAAAATCATATTGTTATCATCCAATTCATAGAGTGATTCACCTTATATGGACATTTCTAGTTTCTACAACAATTATAAAAAGAGCATTTTCGGCTATGAAGATTGTTAAAACAAGCCTTCCTAACAGGATGGGAGATGGAGTTTTTAGAAAGTATCTGGTTTTTCACATCGAAAAAGAAATTACAAAAACCTTAAGTTTAGAATCAATAGTACTTGAGTTTTGTTCCTTGAAAGAATGCAAAGCTCAAGTTTAGAAAATTTTTATAATTTTGTTTCTTTACTTGACAATATGTTTTGATATAAAATGTGGACTTTTATTGAAATATTAAGGGTAAATGATTGTTTAGTTACTATATTTTGAGTTAAGTACCTATTTAGTTCTTATATTTTAAAAAATGTTTTAAGACACCCCTATTATTAAATATGTAGCATTTTCACTTTTTTTTTTGCTATTTCAATAATAATTCCACGCTACAATCTTGAGAGCATTAATTAATTTATCCATAAAAAATTGATTTAGCAAATTAACCAATAATTATCAATTTGAAGGAATTAGTATTTTTCATTACCCTTACAACAACTATTTTAATAATTGTTTATAAATAAATTAATACCAACCAAATTAAAGCTATGTTTAATACTTTGCTAGGTTTAATACTTTTAGTGTTAAATAATAACAAAAAAATTTACTTTAATTTTTATTCTAATTTAGTGTTAATAAGATAAATCAACATTTTTTTCTTTTCATTAATGACACCAAGAATATTATTACGAGGCTATTATTGTAAAAGAAAAGAAAAATAAGGGCACAAGTGTCACATATTTAATAATGGGGGTGTCTTCAGGTATTTTTCAAAAATAAGGACTAAACGAATACTTAACTCCAAATATAAAGACTAAATGAGCACCTAAATATTAATATGTTATCAAAAAGCTTCTTTTTGAAGTATTATAGTTTTTATTATATTAATAAACAATTATTTACATTGGAAGATTATGATCATTTTTTTGTAATAAATTATTTGATCTCTGTAGCCAAAGTTAGCTTGTTTCGCCCATATTAAACCAAAATTAACTGGGAAATTTAAAATTCAATTGAACAAATTTGTATTCAGACATTGATTTGTCCCAACGGCTAGTGTATATTTGTTTTAACAAAGTTAAAATGTGTGAGAAGATGTCTATTCCTAATCTATAAAAATAATTAAAGCAATAAATATGTATTCTTCTCTTATATCTCCCCCCTTCATCATTAAAAAAAAAATCTTGGGAGTAAAAAGGGAAAGAGGAAAACAAAGAAAATAGATTTGTTTACCCAAGTCATCAGTAGAAATTTTGGCAGAACCCCTCCCCCCCAACAACAAGCATCTCCTCAATAAATGTTAGCATGTTTTACACCCAAATGAAACCAATAAAACCACTCAAGACAATCATGGAAACTAACATCCAAAAATCAAACCAATATGCAAAGCAACCATAATCATCCATGTAACTATAAGACATCATCCAAAAAACATAACATAAACTACCATCCAAAATGTAAACATGCTTATGCGAAATCAAAATACAAAAAATTAGTAATAAACTACTACGGGGGATGAGATGAAAAAGATGAAGGTGGAATGCCAAGATCAGTGAAGTTACACTGCTAACCATCCAGAAGATGCTGCTACTGATAAAAAATCTACTGCTACTGAAATTAAAAGGCAAAAAATTAAGTATAAAGCTACTGTTGTTGCTTAGGGAGTGATCAAACCTCACCTAACAGCTGCTGCACAAGGCCGTTGGGACAAGTGGATCCTCTAGAGTTAGAAGCTTATCAATATCCATCTCATGCTCCTTGACATGGTACTGGAGGTCTAGCTCCTAGTCAAAAGTCAGGTAGTTGATCAACAGGATAGACGTCGTTAAGCACACGATCATCTTTTGGGGCCACACGAGTGTCCTGGTTTATAGACGTGGTCGTCTTAACCTACTTTCCATTCCTTCTATGAAAACCTATGCCCGTTATGGCCTTTTCTATTATTTTCTTGGTCTCTTCATAGACCAGTTTACTCAAGGGCACTCTAAAATGTCAAAATCTTAGTGATGACATTGCTATATGGGAGCAACCTGTTATTAACACCAGGAGTACTCAATATATGTTGCAGAATGACATAGCTTAGGTTAAATAGTCGTCCCTTAAGAATGCAATCTAATAATCCAACATCCAACCTAGTAACTTTATTTGAATGCCCCTTCTTAGGAGTGATAATATGTTATAATATAGTATAGAAGATCTTAATCTATAGAGGTAACAATTGAGAGAAGAAAAGAAGAGCATATATCATTAGAAAGGTCTTTACGCCTACATATGTTTCGAACAGTATGTGAATGAATAAAACTAGGACATGAGAGCTCCTTCCTAGATGTATATATCTTGAAACCTGTATTTTCAGTCCCTAGAATTTGTTTTAAGTCCTCAATATCAAATTCTGACATTGATAATTATCCTATCTAGCCTATTTGTGGAAATTTCCATATTTGAGTAAAATACTCGAACTAGATTATAATAAACCTGCTGATTAATACTCAAAGTCACCTCTCAAGGTTCTAACATTGACTTTATACTTTTATTAAACACAAACCAACTCCTCAAAATCATCAAATTTCACAAAGTAAGTTTAGAAGCACTTGGCAAAAGGAGTAGCGGGAAAATAGATTCTCTCAAACTCACAATTCTCCTTAGGAGGTTTTAGGTTCCTTCTTGGGGTAGATTTCCCCTTACTTCTAGCTCTTGATGTTTTAGCCATGCTATAATGGGAATTTTTTAATAAAGATGAAATGGAAAGATTTGAACTGATTAAAATGAATATGAAGGATATAAGTGATTTAGGTGGTCAATTTAGCCAAAAATTAATGCAAATCTGACCAAATTTGAAGAAAACAAACTAGGGTACCATTAGGGTTTCAAATTGGGATTTTGAGATTTAAGGCTTGAAATTGTATTTTGATCAATTGTAAATGTTATAAAAGTGATTAGGAATGATTGTATAGCTTTAATTTAGCAAGAAAATGCAAGAAAAGTGAGAATTTTAAAGAGAGAAAGTTTGGGTGCTGACGGTAGAGAGAAAATAACAAAGAGGAAATTGGAAATTGAAGAAGAAAACGTAGGGACAATGTTTTATCGCATGAAAATGGCGAGCCATTTTCTACAATCAGCTAACCTTTAATTTCTATAAACCACTTAATGCAAAATGATTATTCGTTTACTCTAATCGATTATCCATTAATACAAGCAATCGTTTTTGTTTTTAATCAATATACCATTATTATCAAATGGTTAATCGATAACTTGTAATTTTATTTCCAGAGTTTTTGTTTTTAAATGGTAATCTGTTTATTTACAAATGGCCATTCATTTATTTTAACTATGATTTTGCTCATTTGTTTTAATCTTTGGCCAATAATTAATCCTTTCCAAGATAATTTAATTAATCTGAAATGTCTTAAAGACCATTTTAATGCATGGTTCATGAATGCACACAATTCAAACATAGTAACCAATCCAACTTATTCTTGAGCTAATAATCACAACATGAAAAGTAAGATAGTCTAGATATCATATATAGCTGTGCTAATAAGCGAAATTCATCATTCCAAGCTCACGTCTAATCTTAACGAACTATTCTTTGCTAAGGGCTTTTTTGAAAATATCCGCAAGTTGTTTTTTGGTTGATACAAATTCTAATGTAATGTCCCTTTTTTTAACATCATCTCTCAACAAATGGTGTCTTATCTCAATGTGCTTGGTTTTAGAGTATTGAATGAGATTCTTTGACATGTTTATGGCATTAGTATTGTCACACATGATAGGTATATGATCAAGGTTATTACTATAGTCTCTAAGAGTTTATTTCATCTAAAGGACGTGTGCACAACAACTACCAACAGCAATATATTCAGCCTTGGTGGTTGAGAGTGAACCTAACTTTTGTTTCTTAGTAAACCAAGAGACAAGTGAGTGACGTAGAAAGTGATATGTTCCACTAGTACTCTTCCTGTCAACCTTATAACCAACAAAGTCGACATCTGAATAACAAGTTAGATCTATATGATTGCCTATAGGATACTAAAGACTAAGATCAGTTGTTCAATTCAAATAATGAAAAATTCTTTTAATAACAAGCAAATGAGGTTTCTTAGGACATGATTGAAATCTTGCACATAAGCACACACTAATCATGATATCAGGCCTACTAGCAGTTAAATAGAGTAAAGATCCAATCATATCTCGATATGTTTTGACATCAACTTCTTTATCTTTTTTATCTTTGTCAAGTTTGATTGTTGAGCACATTGGAGTACTTTTAACTTTTCTATCTTCAAATTCGAATCTTTTGACTAAATCTCTCAAATATTTGGCTTGATTAATGAAAATACCTTTCTCGTTTTGCTTTATTTGCAATCCTAGAAAGTACTTCAATTCTCCCACCATGCTCATATCAAATTCTTTACCCATACAAGATAAAAATTCGTTACACATAGACTCATTAGTAAAACTAAAGACAATATCATCAATATAAATTTGGATGATAAGTATGTCGTCATTTTTATGCTTGTAAAAAGTGTAGTATCTGCTTTTCCCATTGACAAACCATTTTTCGAAAAAAATTTACTAAGCCTCTCATATCGTGCTCTAGGTGCTTGTTTTAATCTGTTTAATGCTTTAGATAACTTATAGGCATGATTTAGAAATTTCTTATAGACATGATTTAGAAATTTTTCATTTTCAAAACCAGGGCGGTTGTTTCACGTAAACTTCCTCCATAATGTAATCATTTAAAAATGCAATTTTGACATCTATTTGATATAAAATAAAATCCTTATGACATGTAAATGCTAAGAGCATTTTAATGGATTCTAATTTAGTTACAAGTGTAAAAGTTTCATCAAAATCAATTCCTTCTTCTTGGTTGTATCTTTGAACTACTATTCTAACTTTATTTTTTACAACCACACCATATTCATCCATCTTATTCCTAAATACCCATTTAGTATCGATAATAGATTGATGTTCCAATTTAGGAATTAGTTTCAATGCATAATTTCTCTCAAATTGATTTAACTCCTCTTACATTACCATAATCCAAGATTCATCATTTCCCGCATCCGAAAAAAAATTTGGTTTAATTTGAGATATGAATACAGCATGATGACATGTATTTTTAAATGATGATCTAGTGGTTATACCTCGTGAAAGATCAATTATAATTAATTCTTTAGGGTGAAAAGAAAACATACCTTCACTCTTTGGGGAGTGTTTGAGAATTATCTTCATTTTGCTCCATATTAGTTGTTCTTCTTGTTTCTCTTAATTCTCAAGTGATGCATCATCTTGTTTATCTTTTGAAGACTCTTCTTGTTACTCTTCATTTGCATCATCATCAACAACTTTGTCCGTAGAGGAAGGGTTATACTCATCAAATGTGACATGCATAGATTCTTCCACTACCAAGGTTATTTTATTGCACACTCTATAAGCTCTGCTTGTGTTTGAATATCCAAGAAAAATAATAACATTGGATTTTAGATTGAATTTACCAAAATTGTCTCTCGTATTTAATATAAAACATTTGTATCAAAAGATTTTAAAGTAACCAATGTTGGGTTTTCTATCTTTCTAAAGCTCGTAGGGAGTTTTATTAAGATAGGGTATAATTAAAATACGATTCAAAACATAACATGCAGTACTAATAGCTTCAGTCCCAAAATATTTTGGTAATGTATTTTCATTCAATATAGTCATAGCCATTTCTTAAATAGACCTATTTTTTTTCTCAACTACTCTATTTTATTGTGGAGTTCTTGATGATGAAAATTAATGCACAATGCCAAAGTTGTTGCAAAAAATTTCAAATGCATGATTTTCAAATTCTCTACCATTATCACTTTTAATGCGAGAAATAACATACCCTTTTTCATTTTGAACATTTTTATAGAAAATTTTGTAAGTATCAAAGGCATCATCTTTATTAGCTAAGAATAATACCCATATATATCTTGAATAATTATCTATAATTACAAATGCATAATATTTACTACTTAAACTTGCATATCTAGAAGGTCCGAATAAATCTATATCAAGAAGTTGAAGTGGTTTTGAAATAGAAACATGATTTTTATTTTTGAAAGAAGTTTTGATTTGTTTTCCAAACTAACAAGCTTTACAAATTCTATCTTTTTCAAAATCGATTTTTGGAAGACCTTTAACTAAATCATTCTTTGAAAAATTTGAAATCAAATCCATGCTTGTATGACCTAGTCTTCTAGACAATAACCAACGATCATCATGCAATGTGGAAAAATATTTATCATGGGACAATGCACAATCTACATCAATGATATACACATTTTTTCATCTTTTTCAAATAAACAGAACTTTGCCATTGCATGCATTCTCAATAACAAATTTTGTTTTAACTCTATAGCCTTTATCACACAATTAACTAATATTCAGCAAGTTTCAAATTTTCAACTAAACATACATTTTCAACCAAGGTAGAAGAATCTTTATTGACATTACCAATACTAATAATCTTTCCTTTTGAACTATCTCCAAAGGTTATATCTTCATCGTTTTCGATCTTGCTGAAACTTGAAAACCAAGAGTAATTGTTTGTCATATGTCTGGAGCATCTGCTATCCAAATACCATTTATTTTTCTTTTTCTTTGATCCCTATAGAAGAAATCTCAAGTTTTAGGTACCCAAAACTTTTTGGGTCTTTAAGTGTTAGTAATGGTTCCTTTTGGAACCCAAACATTTTTTATTACAAGATATGCATTTTTCTTAATCAAATATGCATAGCTTAAGTGACCATTTTTATTACAATAATAACAAACAACTTTATGATTACTAATGGAGGTAACCTTAACAAAGTAATTCTTATAATATTTTTATTTCAAGTTAGGCTTATATCCAAGTCCTCCTCTATCAAAGACACATTTTTTAAAGCTGAGCAATTTTTTAAAATTCTTTTGACCATTTGTGAACTTCAACACAATATCATTGAGCTCATTATTCTTCTTCTTTAAATCGTCATTTTCCTTAATCCAATCATTAACACATAACTTTTCATGCTCATATAAAGTACTATGTTTTTCTTTTAATAATGCAATCCTATCATATAATGTTTTTATTCTCTAATTTAAGTTTTTTAATCTCTTCATTCAATGAAACATTTTGTTTTTCAAAACATCATTCTTATTTGAAATTTCTAGCTTTTTCTTTTTAAGAGAAACATTTTTCATACCAATTTTCTTCAAGTCATTATGTAATTCCTTAAATGCTTCATATAATTCATCAAAGGTAGGAAGATTATTTACCTCATCAGATTCATCAAATAATTCTTCTCTGATTGTTGTAAGTACCAAATTTGACACTTCTTGCAATTCTTCTTCATCACTTGATTCTTCATCGCTGTTATCCCAAGTAGCAATCATGGCTTTTTTCTTGAGTTTGTTAAGAAGTGGGCACTCTAATCTTATATGGTCAGGCTTCTTGTATTCATAGTAAGTGATTGTTTCTTTCTTCACCTTTAAGTTCTTGAAGTTTCTAAACTTTCTTCGCTCACCAAATTTCTTGAAAAAAATCTTGAATGTTTTGGTTATCACAGCCATATCTTCATCTTTGAATTCACTCTCGTTGTCGCTTTCAGGTTTTGAAGATTTCAAGGCAATACTCTTTTTCTTTTTATCCTTGTCACCTTTTTCGGCTGCCAAGTCCTCTTCATAATAGATAAGTGAGCCAATTAAATCATCAATAGATAAAGTGTTCAAATCCTTGGCATCTTCAACAGTGGTCTGTTGAGTGCTAGAAAGTGTGTATTTATAATGGAAAAAATCATCATTTTACACTCTAAATCTCACTAACATCTCTACTTTTATGTCTTAAAGTTCCTTGTGATTTAATTATGTATTTTTTATTTTAATTAAGTATTTTATGTATTCTAGGGGGCATCATGGTCATTTCACAATGAACGAGAGATCAGATAGAAAAACAGACAGTAATTTTGAACTCAGGAAGTCGAAAACCTTAGGAGGAGTCGAACAAGATAAACGATATTGTTCACATATACTGTAATGTTCACACATACGACACTGTTCATATATACGTTACTGTCACAACACTGTTCATATGTACTGTACGATGACGTGGCACTATATGATGACGTAGCGGTATTTGATTTGACGAATGATGTGGCATTAACCACTTATATGGCATTGACTGATGATGTTGTGTTGACTGATGACATATTACGATCCTATTGGACTAAAAATACTAATGTGGTGTTGACCAACGACGGAGCAGTATGTTAGTGGACCGAAAAAATGTGCGTACGATACATGGATATACACAGAATAACAACCCTGATGATGTATTCCATCCAATAAGAATGTGCTACGTGGCTCAATCCTGAGCGTCCAAATTGTTTTAATCCGATGGCCATAATTTACTTATTGTATCTATAAAAAGGGGGCTCCCCCCCCCCCTTATTTGACACCCCTGAATCCATTTTTTAGCTCCATTTTCTATAATTCCATCTTCATCTTGTATTTTCTACATATTTTAATAAAATTCTCATTTTACCCTTAGTTCAATTATGAGTAGCTAATTTCCTTTCAAGCTTAGGTTGAAGGTGAAGTCTCAACATGCTTCGTGGGCTTAATTTGGTAAATTTACTTTTTCTTTCCCTTTAATTTATGTAGTTAGTTTGAATTTTCATAGATAGATAGTAATAATCTTGTCTAAATATCGGCTGGTATAACCGCCTCCCTAGGCAAGGTTATTACTATTTGGCACGGGAAGCACTTAGCACCATATCTATTAGAGTGTGGTTCATGAGGAGTGGAAAATCCCCGATCGTGATTTAATTGGTACCAATAATGAATATTAAGCCGATGGTGCATGTTAAGTACAAATCCGAAGATCCAAGCATTTCATTTTAATAGTTTATTCCCACCACTTTAATTTAAATTAATAAATAGCCTACATCATTGTCATTATAAATCCAATCACCCACTTAGAAAATTAATTCTACAAACAATTAAAATCCACCTCCTCGTGGGATCGATATTCGTCATCGTTGATCTATTCTACAATAGATTCGTGCGCTTGCGAGTTCAATAAAATTTCCACAACACGGTCCTCTTAGTTCTCTATTCTTTTGGTAAAGACCTAATAATTTTCTTTATCTTCTCGCTATTTAAAAAGGTCTTTCTTAGGATTCCTAGACTATTTACAATGTCTATAAATCTAGTGTACTGGGTATGAATAATCTCATTTTGTTCCATGTGAAATAATTCAAATTGCCTAGTTTATCTAATAATTTTAGACTCTTTAACCTAATTTGTTCTTTGATAAACTACTTCAAGTTTCTTCTAAATTTCATAAGCATTTTTACAACCTGAAACTCTATAAAACTCTTTCTTAACTAAGGCACAAAATAGAGCATTCGTGGCCTTGGAATTTAGAGACATCTTTTTCTTTTCCGATTCACTCCTTTGATTAGAAAGTTTTGGAATTTCTTCCCCTTCGTCATTTTTTATTACAGGTGAAAAAAGACAATCATTCACAACTTTCCAAATCTCATAATCTAAAGTTTGCAAGTATATTCTTGTTATGGTTTTCCAATAAGGATAATCATATCCATAAAAAAATAAACGCCTAGTTGTGGATTGACCTTCCTTAAAGATGGAATCATTTTAGGTCGCAATAGATCTTTTACTCTAAACGATTAAGTCCTAATAAGAGTACCCGACTCTAATACTAAGTGAAATACTAGCTATGCAACCTAAGAGGGGGGTGAATTAGGTTTTTAAAACTTATGAAACAATTAAAACAAAATTAATGCAAATATCTAACAAAATTAAATACATAACAAGTAACTTAATATCAACAATTAAAATATAAAGAGAGTAGAGAGAAAGAGAATCAAACACGAGATTTTTACGTGGTTCGGCGAAACCCGCCTATGTCCACGCCTCCAAGTTCACCGAGCTTTAAGGATTTCACTATCCATACCTTACATTATAAGGCTTAAAAAATCTTTACAATTAACTTCCAAGGTGTCAATCAGCCTT
Organism: Luvunga scandens; assembly: GCA_030449905.1. Taxonomy (NCBI): domain Eukaryota; kingdom Viridiplantae; phylum Streptophyta; class Magnoliopsida; order Sapindales; family Rutaceae; genus Luvunga; species Luvunga scandens. Next base: position 11,247 of record JASUUG010000027.1, read on the forward strand.
TACAATCTGAGGTTATCCTAAACCTCTTATCCCAAGTGTTTCCCTCACTCTCAATCACTTAATTTGACGTTTAAGAATGAAAAATTACACAAATTTCTTTCACACAATTAAGAATGAAAAATTACAGAAATTTCTTTCACACACTATATATGTTTACATATCAAAGTTCAAATTGTGTTTTGATAATTGCATAATCAACTATTAAGCAAAAGAGAGACTTAATGCACAATATCAAGCTTAATGACAATTATTGAATCCTTTGATTTGAATTTTACTAAGCCTTCTATAGTTGAAGAAGAAAACTAGCCATTATTGATTTTTTAAGATAATCATATCACCGTCTACTACTGTCATATCACTATTTTGACTTTGTGCAAGTTACTGTTATGCAAAATTTTAAATAGTCAGTTCACTGCTTGGAGTTGTCTATTTGCCATTTAATTCCAGAGACTTGCAAGAAATTTATCAACTAGCCGTTTACATTAAATGATTCACTAGTTGCAAACTAATTCCTCTTTGGAATTTGTTAGTTAACCATTATCAGTAAACAATTTACCTCTTCCAAAAAATTTGTTCTTTGGAATTTATTGGCTAACCATTTTCTAATAAATGGTTCACAATTACCTTCCATTAGAAAATGATTTGCTAATTTAAAATTAACTATTATCCATTTATTTCCATAATCAAATTATGTCTAAGGCACTTTATACAACCTAAGAATCTGATCATTTAAAGACTCCAACAATGTTAATCTAGTTTTTTATCATCAAAATCAATATTATACAAATATGTATATTAATAGAAAAGAGCATAAGAGAGCCTACCATAATATGGATGAATAAGATATTTATATAGTGAAGGCTAGTAGTAAAGAGAATGCATAAAAATTAGGGCTAGATGCCATTCTTAAGTTAAAAGGAGAGAACGTTATTAAGGATATGTATCATATTTAGGGAGAAAGGACAATAATATTCGTTTTGTACTAGGTTTATTCTTTATCATAAATATCTTAAAGCATCTAATCTTGACAATTGATTTCCAAGCCCATCCAATGCAATAAATTCTTCCAAATAGCATCTTTATAATACTCCAAATATTGTGTCTGTTTTGTCCTTGTAATTGTCCATATATCATTCATTTATTAGTCCAAAAATATCATTCCAAATTTACCCAGAAGCATTATATATACTAAGAAATTATTATTATTACATTTAATAATAGCCTGACTATATTACCATTATTTATTTCAACTGTAAATTGAGAAAAGACTGGTTAAAATCATAAAGAAATTCATTATTCTCATTCTCTCTTACTCTTTTTTTTTTATTTTAAGTATTGTTAACCTTTACCAAGCCAAATTTAATATTTCATAAGCATTTTGAAAAAAACATTAGTGCTAAATATTGATATTTTAATGATTTTTTTAATGCTTATTTTGTAAGGAAAGGGGAAATCAGAATTTGCATTAAACAAATGACACTTTTATACATTTGTCCCAAAGATTCTAAGGAATCAAAATTCGTATTTATGTCTTAAAGTCTTTTGATAAACATGGAGCCAATGCGACAAGGAATCCATATAATTACAAACGTATATGTAAACCATCAAAGGGCACCAAAATGTCAGCCAGTGTGATATAATTCGTGATCCACGCCCACACCTACCAACAAAATGAAAAAAAAAAACATAACACGCTAGCCAGTTTGCAGTAATTAATAAATCATAATTTTAAAATGAATATACAATTCTAATAATTGCTTATTAGTCAGACGAAAAAGTTAATTGTCTATGGTAAATATGATTTTAAATAATAAAAGTAATAATGATATTATAGAATTTTAATTATATAATTGGTGGTCAAATCAACTTAACTTCCAAATTACAGCAGTGAGTGTTTATCAAACATTTTAAAGCATATTTGTTTCTATAGCCAAGCTATTGGAGTTTTTTGTAAATGATAGCAGCTAGTTTCTTTTTTATATTATTTTAATTTCATTTATGCTTTTAATTAAAAATTATATAGTAAACCTTACATAGTGGTTTTTATTAAACACTTACATACTTTTTCTTTCACAACTGGAGCTTCTATTCTTCAACATCTATAGCTTACAAGTTGCAACTCCTCACTACTAAATAGGGACACAATGCTATAGCTTAAAAGTAATAATTGCCCAACCACATTACCAAACAGAGCTTAATGGTGCATTTACTAATTAATAATTGGAATAGGCTGAATCAAAATGACAAATGAGAATCAGAATAATTTGCTTACTTGAGGTATAGAAATCAAAATTAGAATGGTTTGTATTCCCATTGTTATGCTTATTTTTTCATAGAATCGAAATGGATTATTTCAAGTTACTAAAAGTCTTAGTTTATTATAGTTATTTATTACAATATGTATGCTTATTATTATTATTAAAAAATTATTGTTAACAATAATAATAATGAAAATGACAATGATGATGATGATGATGGTGACAATGTTGCTTAAAAATGTATCACTTAAAACTTTCTTTAAATTTTATCGTCATTTAGTCTAGAAGTAAACAATGGTCACTACGGCAAAAGGCTCTTCCTACGTAGATACGTTATGACTAAGATATTTTATAAGAGGCAATTCTCTGTCACTCTTGGCCAACTCAAGTCGTTAAGGCTAATTCGTTGAGATCTTCCTATCTCATCCTTTATTCTCAACTTTCTTTTATCTTTTATCACAGAGCTAAATCATTTTCCCCATGTGTTATGCCTTTAATACCTCTAGCCTATACTTTACCACCAATAAGATGCCCCTAGTCTCTTTTAACGAAGAATAAGGTGAAAGAGACTAAGATTTTCGTTCAAGATGGCATGGCATATAAGGGATTGTTAAATAGGGACAATCTTCTAGGGTTCATCCTCAATTCTTTTGACAAGGTCCTCTTCCTCTTGTTCACCACAAAATAGTGAACATTTTTTTAGATAGCCTCTTTGAAAAAATATGCAATGCATTAAGGGTCCAAGGTGTCAAAAAGAGGGCATCTAACTATGTCCAAGGGGATGCCGGCTCAACTAGTGGATCTTCTCGAGGTTGTTCTGAAGGTGATGCCCAAGCTTTGTATGGAGAGGACATTTTTAAGAGAATCTCCTCATATACCCCTAAAAGTGATTGAAAAGACCTTCTCCCTCACTATAAAACCAAGTTGTCGGCCAATAAGAGGAAGAGGCTCGTTATCAAAGATCAATTTGATTTTATTGAGCCTCGGTCTTTCTCCAAATTTTATAGAGGGTCCTCAAGAGTGATTTCTTGCAATTCACTTAGACCATCTTCATCTTAGGGGATGTTAGAAACGTTAGTTGTTAGAGGATCCTACCAAGACCACCTTTAGGTTGGTTGTCCTTGATATTTTTCTATTCTTTATATGTTCCCGTAATCTTGCCTTTCCTTTTACCTCTTCCTTTTGAAATTCTAGCTAAGCAACCTAAAAGGGAGGGTGAATTGGGTTTTTTAAAAATTAAGTAAATAAAATCACACATCAATTAAAACTGATGCCTTAATAAAATCAAAAGTACTAATTTAACAATGCTCGAAATTAAAAGGATAAGGGAAGAGAGATCAAACACGTGAGCTTTTAGGTGGTTCGGCAAAACCAACCTAGTCAACGCCTCCAAACACACCAAACTTGAGGATTTCACTATCCAAGCCTCCAAGGCTTCAAGTTCTCACAATTAACTTCCAAGGTGTCAATAAACCTTTACAAATGGTGTTTCACCCACTCACACCTTTTCTGAAGTGTTTCTCACACTTATACTCAAAAAAATTTGATAATGAATTTGTAGATTATAATAAACACTCTCTATTAGAGTAGATATACAAATGGTAGCTCAATGATAACTCAATGTATGAAGATTTTCAAAATGAAAGCTCAAGGGATGTTATATGAACTGATTTCAGCTTGAAAAACTTTCAAAACTTGTTAGATTTGATTTTGATTTGAATTTATACAGTTTCAATGAGTAAACTAGTTGTTATTGACCTTTAGAGCATTGTCGGATCGCCACTTGTTTTGACGGTTAGTCGCTAAGCTTATGTGGCAAGTTACTGTTGTAAATTTGGCTCTAAAATTTTAAAAATCATAGGCCAGACGGTTAGCTGCTAATTCTCATCCGGCTAGCCACTTACTTTCTGTCTTCTAGGCATATTTTTTATATTTGTAATCTGGCCCAAAATGTTTACAAATTATAATATGGCCCAATACTGTTTAAATTATATTATGACCCAAACTATTTTTTATTTTTTCAAATAAGTCCAAATCTAGAATTTAAAACAATACATGCTGAAATCAAAGTTTGCAAAACTTTTTCATTTTAATCCATATCTTGAAAAATCACTAATTCCATAAAATACTTAGCTTATGATTATAAAACCTTTGGTTTATGAAAAATAATGATTTATTAAACAAAATCTTAAGCTTTCTCAAATGCTAAATCATGCATACATTAAATCATACTGCCTTTACAAGATTTGTAGCAATGAAGTCACTTACGTTAATACTCGATCTTGGTTGAGCCATTATCCGTTAAGTGCTTTGAGCTCGATTTCACTTGATTCACTTGAATAAAATTTACCCTTCAAAAACTAATGAAATTGTGAAATATAATAACACATATTTGTTATCATCAAAATTACAATTTGTATAGTCCTCTAGGCTAACAATCTCTCCCTTTTTTATGATAACAAACATCACATGTATTTTGACATTTTCTACTCCTCCTCAATATGTTACATATATAATTCAACAATTAAATACATAAAATACATATGAGCTCCCCCTGAGTATATGATCTATAGTATATATAAACCTCTTCTCCCAAATTTGAATTCAAATTCAAATATAGAATCAAAATATATGTCATCTATCTTCTCCCAAATTTAAATTCAAAATGCATGCATGTTATCTATTTTCTCCCCTTTCATCATCAAAATTACTCTAATCATACTTAGAACAACAACAACTCCATAATTTTCAATCAAGAAAAGAGAATGAAGATGAAATATTCAAAGCATTTAAGAATTCATAAATAATATCCAAGCAAAACATCTAAATATCAAACAATAATCCATAAACCATAGTCTAAAAACAAGTTTAAAGAATTTATAGAGCCTCGAAAGCTGCTAGAAGAAAAATGGTTCATCTTCCCAGCACGACCAACCGGAGTGATGAGAACCGTACACGCCACTGCAGTGCAAAAGTGATGGCTACCATTTTGCTCTCATCATTAGGACACTGTTGTTCCAATTGTTAAAGAATTTTATACTAATATGCTCCAGCAAGAACAGTATAACATCTTTGTTAGGAAAGTCCAAGTACCATTGGATTCTCGTGTTATTAATGTGTTTTACAGTTTACCCGCTTCCATCGAGTGTGAATATACTGCGTTTGTTGAAAACATGACAAATAAAAAAAGGAGAGATGTTTTTAGAATAGTAACTATACAAGGGAGTACGTGGGCGAATGAGGAGAGAAGAGTGATTAACAGAATTGATTTAAAACTCATTACAAAGGCATGGGTCAAGTTTTTAAAATCCTAACTCATGCCCACAACACAAACTACCACTGTATCTCAGGAGAGGTTAGTTCTGCTTTATGTCATTCTCAAAGGATTGCAAATGGACATAGGAAAAATAATTGAAAAAAATCAGAGAATATACAATCCGCAAACAAAAATCAACAGCGCTATTGTTTTCGTCCTTAATCACCAGAATATGTCGAGTTTCGGGGGTGAGAATTGAACCACACGACGAGATAATTAAGAATGAAGGGGCAATGGCAGTAAGAATAGTAGACAGAGTTGCAGGAAAAGCAACTGCTGTGGCACTTGCTAAGCAACATGCTGACACCGAGACAGAACCATCTCCAGACCTAGGCACCAGGTTAAGCGAACTCAACACGATGATAAGAAACTATGTCTAAGAACAAACAGAGGAGAATCGACGGTTCTTGGCTTACTTGCAGCACTTGGAAGCCCAAAAACATCAACTAGTGTTGTACTTACAAAGTCGGGATACCAACATCCCAAGGTCATTATTGTAGCAGTTTGCCTTTAAAGCACGAGTAGAGAAGGCCCCAACAATAGCCAACAAGAAAGAATTCAACTCTAAAATAGTCTTATCATGAGCGACAGGACAACAAATAAAGGAGGAAATAGACAAGCAAGCCGAAGAAGGAGAGCAGCAAGAAGAAGAGGAAAACGACCTAGGAAACTAAGGAAGAAAATGAGGACGAGCAAAGGGATGAGAAGGAGACCGACTAAGAAGCAGAAGTAGTGGTGGCAATAAAACCAGCCCAACCCAGACCCAGACTAGACCCAGCCAATCCGGTGCGGGTAAAACCCGACCTGCATGTACAAATAAATCCAATACGAGTTTTTAATTTCGATACCCAGATATTTCCGGGCATGGGTTCGGGCATGACACCAAAAACCCAGAACCTGAATTTTAATAAGCTAATATATATATATATATATATATATATATATATATATAATACAAAACATTGCCCAAAATCCAAATGAACCCTAAATCCCTAAACTATCTATCAACAAATAGAAGCGGCATGGCCGGCAACCGCGCCTCCAACTCCCCATCACGGAAACATTACAAGCCAGCAGCCACCACCCACAACCTATAACCAGCAGTCACAACGCCTCAGCATCATCTCTTCTCACTTCTCAGTTGTTGTTAGCCTTGGCGCTGCTTCGCTTCATCTCCAATATCTCTGTCTCAACTCACAACTCTACTGCCCTCATAGTCAGTCTCCATCATCCCCTTCTCAGTTGCCATCAATCCGCCATAATAGCCAATCAACCACATGGTATTGCAATCTTAATAAATATTTTTTTCTTTCTAATCTCTTTTCACGATCGTCATCTAGCTTAATTGGCCAAATGTGATTCGATCATGTTCTACGATGATGATAATCTAAGCGGATATACACAATTTTGAAAGTCTGACAAATGACATCATGCAAGTCACGTGTACACCATTTTGAATTGCCATTCAATGTTATCCTATGCATGTGTGATGGACTAAATCCCTTGACTAACCCAATATCTCAAAAGTAGAAACTTGTTTACGCTTCATATTTTAATCTATTACTTTTAACACTTCAAAGCTCACACTCCAGAACATTTTGTATTTCTTTTTTCTTTTTTCTTCTGATTTAGTGGGGTTTCACCAAATAGACTATGAATGAATGTATGTTAGAGATTAAATCAATATAGATAAGTTCAAGATTTAAATTTTGCACTGTCATAGTTATTTTTTTTCAGTTCATATCTGGGCAAAGAAAACCCGGATCAAAAACCCATGCCTGGGTGGTATCGAGTTCAACCTGGCCCGGATGTGGAAAAATTGGGCATAAACCTAAGTCCGGGTAGCTATATCATTGATTCAAGCCGGTTGTGGGTAAGTCCAAACCCGGCCCAGACCCAAGATTTTGCCAACCCTAGGCAGAAGAGGAAGACAAGGAGAAGTAGAAGGATGAGTCACCAGCTCCCTCCCGGAAAGGAAAGGAGAAAGTCGTGAGTGAAGAGGAATTTGAAGATGACCAGGCAGCGATTGACGATGAATTTGAAGCAGCAGTTAGCAAAGTTACGAGAACAGCTGCAGAAAAATAAAGTTTGCTCGATATTATTGTTGAAAGTACCGTCAAGGAATCTGCTTCATCCATTCTACAACCAACTCTAACGAAACATTTTGCTCCAACCCTAGTAACGAAGAGGTCTAACAAGCGAAAATGGGCATAGCAGTTTGGAGGTGCTGCAGCACTAAAAGAGCCAGATCAAAAGCGTCCAAGAGCTCATCAGCCTAAGCTTTCTAAACCAATTGGTACCCTAACCAACAGCCCAACACCAAGTGAAAAGAAGAAGCCATCTACTGCTACACGAATGAATTTCCCCAAGGACTGTTTGCGAAGCAACTCTAAAAAGAAGTGAGGTCACCCAACACCGGCATCTGCTACAATGACTCTACACCAACAGGGGAGTGCCCCTACCATTTTTAACTTTTTTTATTTTTATCAGAAACTTGTTTTATTTTTCTTCTTTTTATTTTGTTATTTTATTACTTTAAAACTTTTTATTTCTCTGTTGCATGTTTAATTTGTTTGACTTGTTTATCGTCTGAATGTCTATGTGCGTGTGAGGACACAGCACCTCTCAAGTTTAGGGGGGTTATGTTGGGAATAAAAATAAAGCTTATGATGTGTGTTTTGTGTAAGATTAGTGAATGTGTGTGTAAGGCTCTATTACATAAGTTTGTGAATTGATGGAATACCTAATGAAGATAAATTGAGTGTAAAAATTTTATGATTGCCAGGTATGGATTGTTCAAAGATGAGGGCTGAATTTTTGTCTTAACACTTAGGTTTTGACTGAGTTCTATAAGAATGTTGTAGTAAAGCCTTGTGTGTTCAAAGGGTGGAAAACATTTTAAGTTTGAAGGAAAATTTTTAAGGAAATTGTGCTAGTTATAAATAATTCTGCTCCAATAGCTGAAGTTGCTGAGTAACCAAGGCTGAGTATACACCCCACATGCAGACTTAAGTCCAAAGGCAACAAATGCTAAGAGTATTATTATAGCAATAAGTCAAAAAAAAATTTATTGTGTTTTGGTCCTCTGTCTGAGATAGTGAGTAACCAAGTCTGTTTATGAGCCCCATATTTAGCCTTGAGTAAAAGGTGTCTTTAAGTAAGACTATGTTATGTGTATTACTGCAACAACTTAGATTTGTGCATTGGGTAAGTAATTGGGTGTCATCACCACAAGTGATAGACACTCACATGAAAAACCAATTCCACATTGAAGGGAGTTATTGAAAAAAAAATTTGCTATAGCACAGCTGAAGTATGTGGTGATTTTTACCCCTATACACTATTGAATTGACTTTTGCCCTTGAGTATAAAATGATAATTGTGCAATGCTGCAGTATCTTTGAACTTGGTCAAAATAGCACACACTCACTTTAGATAAAATAAAGCTTAAGTCTAGAGATGAACTACTATAGCAATTGTACATGCTTTAAAATTTGATCTAAAGGTTAGGAAATCCTTGCAAATAGTATAACAAAGCTAAGTATGTTGCATGATTGTTTGTTTCAAATTTTAGTGTTATTGTTATTACTTAAGGACAAGTAATGGTTTAAGTTTGAAAGTGTGATAACTCTACGAAATGAGAGTTATCAATAGCACTTTTGGACTTAAATCAAGATTACTTAGAGAGTAAATGTGTGTTTCAATTTCATTTTAGCTTAATTTTGTATATTTATCTATTTTTAGTTATTTGCAATAAATTAGGTGATTTTGGAATAAATTGTGTGTGCTCATATTATATGTTTACATTATAGGCAACTGGAAATGCAAATTCGAAGAAAAAATATTGTGCAATGGGTTTAGAAAAATAAGGAAGGAATTTGGCTGCAGAAAAAAAGAAACTAGTCTGAAACGGTGCATTATTGTAGCACCATTGCTGTAGCACAATTGCTGTAGCAATCCTGGAACAATAGAGGAGAAAAATTTGCATAAATCTCCGAAAAAAATCTACGATTTGTTGTTTCTAAATATGGAAGATACGTGCCCTCGGTGTCCAGTTACCCTAGTTTTCAATTATAAAAGGAAGCGCACACAAAAGAAAAGAGAAAGCCATCAACCACAAGAAAATAACTAGAAAATAAAAAGAAAACAGCAAAGAGAAGAGAAATTCACGGGCTGATCAGAAGTTGCAGGGGTGAAAAAGAAGAGTCAAGAAATCTAAAAAGATCACTCGTCTCTATTTATATTCTCTTTGTTTTCTTTGATTCATAATGATGTATATGATTGCTGAATTTGTTTTATTTTATGTTTTGATACAAATCATGAATTAAAACTATTTGTGGTTGAATGAATGATAAGCTTGATGGTTTATTGACTGAAATTATTGTATTGCTACATGACTGCTATAGTATTTTATTTTGATTGTGCTTAATTTCATTCACTATTTCGGCTGACCACCCATTTAGTGATAAAAGCTAACAAAAAGTCACAAAATGGTCTGTTTTGGTAGAAAATATCATAACAATACTTTGTTTTATATTAGATTTCCTAAGTTGAGTTAACTCAATTTGAATAGGGCTATGTTTAATTTAAAATTAGTGATGAACTAGACATAAGGATTCACATTGTAAGGTAATTAGGACCAATAATTAGGACCTTGATCGCATAATGTTATATCTTGAGTGATTTATCAACTAGTCATTGTTACGTTACATATAGATATAAGAAATCCAAAAAGCGACAGCTGAGGATGCATTAGGATTCTGCCAAGTGCTGTAGTAATTGCTGTATTAATAGTACTGTAATAGAAAAAACAATCAATACCATTAAATGGGTTAATTCACTCAACTATATCATTTTTATTGATTACATCCTTGTGTAAGATGTGTTGATTTATTTTAGTGTACTTTATTTTCTGTCATTTAGATTTCTTAGTTTAATTTAGTTGTTAAAAAGAATTTAATTTAATTAAAACTGCACCACAATTACTTGCTGCAGTAATTCTTATAGCATCAATCCCTATGAAGACGATACTTGAATATTTATTACTTTATTAATTGTTCTGTACACTTGCGTACTAACACCTATATATTAAGAAATCACCCAACAGGTCGCTAGTCACTGCACACTCCACCCTTAGTACTAGCTTCTTGCTCTACTTTGTAAGAGTTGTCCAACTTAGACTTGGTGGCATTGAACCTTAATTTCTCCTCAGCTTACTTTGCCTCTTCATCAATACTTGCGCACGTAGCTAGGCAAACTCCAATACCTAATCTCCTTTATTTTATTTTCATTGTTTGGTTAGTCAAGCTAAAAACTAGCAAAAGTAATTGGCATTGTCTCGATGTAGAGTGTAGTAAAAGGCTCCACAATTGTTGCCAAGTTATTTTGTTTAGTTTTGAAGCAACATGGATGATGATCATTCATCTAACGACAATCTTGCCACCATGGAGCAAAATGAAAGATATGACAATCAGCCCACCATTGAACCTACGAAGAAGATGAGAGAACGAATAAAGGAAAGTATGTAAAAACATCGATCGATGTTCACCACAGTGATGAATTTATCATTAAAAAGCACTTTGATGAGTTTGCCAACAAGATTTTTCATGCCATTGGTTTGCAAGTTCAAAACCCAGATGGTGGCCCCAGTAAAAAAGCCGTAACACAAGCCTTGGGTGAAAAGCTCGTCACCCAACAACAAAAGCACCCAAACCAAGCAATAACTCAATCCCACCACCATTAGATCCAAGGCATAGCCAGTTTGCTCCAAGGACGGAAGATCCACTGCTAACAACTGATCTAGCTACAGCAGGGGTGGAAAATGTGGCAAATATTCGATAAAAAATTTACAAAATATGATCAACGTCAAGAGATCTTCTCATCTTAGAGAGGGTTCCTACAAAAACCAGAAGATAACTAAAGAAATCTTCTTCAAAATGTCTCTTTTAAAGGACTACGTCTGTAAACTCTCTGAGGAGGATAACTTTATCACCAAAGATCAAGTGGCAATTGTTCCTCAATCTCCATTCACCATGAAAATTCCCCTAGCCATTCTCCCTATCCATTTAGCATGCCTCAAATTCTATAGTATAAGGGTACATTCGACCCCCTGAGCATGCTAAGTTGTATCGTGTTCAAATGCTTATCAAAGGAGTTAGGGAGCAAGCCATGTGCTGAATGTTTACACATACTCTTACGGGTCCAACAAAGTCTTGGTTTCAAACTCTTAAACCAGGAAGTATAGGGTTTGGCTCTAGTCTTTTGGAGCTATCCTTGCCCATGCTATTATTTAGCTTATCTTCTTGGAGCTTGAGCTTGCACTTGTCTTCATACTTAATTTGCCACAAGGCTTTGGTCCTAGTTTCTCTATATGTGCTTGGTTTTGTTTATTAAAATGACCTTTAAAGCTTCTTTTTTGAGAGATTTTTGTAAAATATGCCAGTATTTTCTTATTTCCAAAGGCTCTAGTGCGAAATTCTTAATGGAAATTATTGACAAAAGAGGCTAGTGACTCCATCTCACCTTGCTTGATAAAAGCCAACTTATAAGAGTATTTATCCTTATGAGAGGCGTAGTAAAACTCTTAAATGAACTTAGAGAGTAACTGGTCAATGTTAACTATACTTCTTGGTTTGAGAGTTTGAAACCAAGACTCTGTTAGACCAGTAAGAGTATGTGTAAACATTCGGCACATGGCTTGCTCCTCAACTCTTTTGACAAGCATGTGAACACAGTACAACTTTGCATGCTCAGTGGGGTTGAATGTACCCTCATATTGTAGAATCTGAGGCATGCTAAAATTGGTAAGGAGCATAACTTGTGAAATTTCCATGGTCAATGGCGATTGAGGAACAATTGGCACTTGATCTCTGGCGATAAAGTTATCCTTCTCAGAGAGTTTACAAACGTATTCTTTAGAAAAGACATTTTGTCGAAGATTTCTTAAGTTATCCTCTAGTTTTTATAGGAGCCCTCCTTAAGATGAGAAGATCTCTTGACGTTGATCTTATTTTGTAAATTTTTTATTGGCTATTTGCCATATTTTCCACCTCTACTGTAGCTAGATCAGTTGTTAGCAACGGATTTTCCGTCCTTCGAGCAAACTGGCTATGCCTTGGATCTAATGGTGGTAGGATTGAGTTGTTGCTTGGTTTGGGTGCCTTTTGTTATTGGGTGGTGAGCTTTTCACCAAAGGCTTGTGTTATGGCTTTTTTACTGGGGCCACCATCTGGGTTTTGAACTTGCAAACCAATGGCATGACAAATCTTGTTGGCAAACTCATCAAAGTGCTTTTTAGTGAAAAATTCATCACTGTGGTGAACACCGATCGAGGTTTTTACATACTTTCCTTTATTCGTTCTCTCATCTTCTTCGTAGGTTCAATGGTGGGCTGATTGTCATATTTTTCATTTTGCTCCATGGTGGCAAGATTGTCGTTAGATGAATGATCATCATCCATGTTGCTTCAAAACTAAACAAAATAACTTGGCAACAATTGTGGAGCCTTTTACTACACTCTACACCAAGACAATGCCAATTACTTTTGCTAGTTTTTAGCTTGACTAACCAAACAATGAAAATAAAATAAAGGAGATTAGGTATTGGAGTTTGCCTAGCTACGTGCGCAAGTATTGATGAAGAGGCAAAGTAAGTTGAGGAGAAATTAAGGTTCAATGCCACCAAGTTTGAGTCGGACAACTCTTGCAAAGCAGAGTAAAAAGCTAGCATTAAGGGTCGAATGCACAGTGGCTGGCAACCACACTACAATACTTAAGTCACAGCATGCACGAGAAAAGATTGCTTTAAGGTCCAAAAAGGGACCTCAAAGCCGTAAGCAATAGAGGATAAATTGAGAAACGGAAAAAGATGAGTGATGGATGAGATAATGAATTATTGTTACCGTTAGTGTGAACATTGTGCATTTGTGGAGTGTACTTAAGGGCCATTTGGTAATTTTACACATGTGGCACCTAATTAATGGTTCCCTCCCTTAGGTGAGGGTATTTGCGTAATTGGATTTATGGTCCTGAGATGATGATATCCTTTGGCTTGGGCGGTAAGAAAACCACCAACCACCCTTTTGTCCCATTGCTTTATACATTTGACACTCTCTTTAACTTGTGGTCCTGCCACTTTTTAGACTAGTGTAGAGGGTAGTTGACATGGCGCCTGTTCATTCACTTAACTACAGAATCTCTCTTGCTCTTGGTTCTTTATATTTAGTTAAAGGTGAGATATTTTTTATTTTACAAATGATGAAATGCACTGTTCACGTGTGCTCTTAACAATCAAAATTTCAAGTTCTGATTATGCCCTTTGCAATCATGTCTTTCGGAATTGCCACTCCCAATGAGGAGCTTACCTCCCAGCTCTTCTCTAGTTATCCTACCACTCAGTTCAAACTGTCATGATTCCAGTTGTTTGACTCCCTTTTACCATGTGTCATCATGTCATTGGTCCACATTTGCTTCCATAATTCCCCTTAAACAACTTCAATTTTCTCAATTCAACTCTTTTCTAAAATATATATGCATTAATTATTTGAGACTAAAAAAAAGAATGGTGTCCGTCATATTTATAGAGTTCATATTTTATCGGTTTCAAGCACCTAAAATATTTTATCTTCAAGGGTATTAAATTTGAGAAGTACATATATCAATTTTATATCTATGCGTAATGTACTTACATCAAATTTTGGACTTCAAGATACATGTTAATTACATTTATTATTATTATTATTATTATTATTATTATTATTATTATTATTATTATTATACATGATAATTTTTAAATTCATCCATTAATCTTGGTCAAAGGGATAATACACGTATCAAGATGACAAAGTAATTAAAATATAAAACTCTTTTTAAATTAATAAATGTTCATTTGTTGATAAATAAATAACCATGCTAAAATAATATTTTTTTGTATTCCCAATAATATTACTTTATTAAGGCTTTATAGGTAAAACCTCAATAAATAAATGTTTGATAAATTAATTTTATAAAGGCTTTATAGGTAAAACCTCAATAAATAAATGTTTGATAAATTAATAATCTTGATTAAATAATAAGTTTTTGGGTCCCAACTTGAGTTAGTGTACATAATTAATAATTTCACAAAATACATAAGATAATAATTTTTAATCCATTTTTTTAATTCATTAGGGCGGTAGGGCCCAATGGAAATATTATTTAATAATTATGAACTAAATACAAAAGTTAATAATGAAGAAAATATAAAATTTACAAGATCAATGAGTTTTTTTATTACAACTTCAATGATCTGATTCAACTCATTGGAAAAAAAAGCATATAAAGTTGTTTTTTTTTTTAATTTATGTTTAAATTGAATTCAACATCATTCTTAATTTTATTCTGAGCATGCACTAAACTTAGTATTCTTTTTTAGCCAATAAAAATCTTTTTACTCATTTTAAATGAGAATCCATGATGGAGAAACATATGAAAATTTTAATGATTTGAGACAAAAAATTATAAAATAATTTAATGAAACTTCAGAATATTTTTATATTCATATTCCTTATTAATTACATAATAGTGATATATAAGTAAATGATTATAACAAACTGAATAAAGAAAAAAAAATATTATATAATTACAAGTTTTCTAACTAAGCTATGTTATTATTGACAGTAGCTGTAAGAGAAAATATTGTTGACTTGAGAAAGCACGATTTGTACTCTTTTGTAAATATTTACATGTATCCATAAAACTCTTTCTAAAATAAAAAATCTCCTTCTAAATTAATAAATATTTATTTATCAATAAATTGATAAATTATTCATTCATTAATAAATAAATAATTTTATTAAAACAGTACTTTTTTAATCCAAACAATATTATTATATAAAAATTTTACTGTCAATGTCAAACTCTCCAAGATATCTACATGTGCAGCTATCCCTGAATTCAAATTGACTGCATAATCGACAACATGCACATCAAAAAGTGACTAATTTAAATTCATAAAATTAAACTTCTTAATTAGGAAAATAAAGCTGGTCACCGAATGGGCTATTAGCGAATGGGGACTATGCAATTATTTATTATTACTTTGCTTGTCTTCTGATTGACAATTATTTATTTCGAGGACCCATTAATTAATTCTCCCACGTGATCTGTTGTCTACATATATCATGCAGTGTTGGATGGTATTGGTATTAATTGTTTTATCTTCTTATCTACAATTATTTATTTTATGGACCACCTTATTCGCACATTCAAATATTTTCACCATAGCCCTTAATCAGACCTGTTTATTGTACGATCAAATCAAATCTCAGCCGTTGATGCGTGATCTCTATGCATTATTTGTTTTGCTCAACATTATTGCTTTCTCCAGTCGACAATATCTCCAACAGATACTATCAATAATAATACAGCTTAGTTAGAAAACTTATAATTATACAATTTTTTTTTCTTTATTCGGTTTGCTATAATCATATACTTATATATCACTATTATGTAAATAATAAGGTATATGAATATAAAAAATATTCTCAAGTTTCATTAAATTATTTTGTGATTTTTAATCTCAAATCATTAAAATTTTCATATGTTTCTCTTTCATGAATTCTCATTTAAAATCACTAAAAAGATCTATATTGGCTGAAAAAAATATATTAAGTGTAGTGCATGCTCAGCACAAAATTGAGAGTGAGGTTGAATTCAATTTAGAAAATAAATATGAATTCAATTTAGAAATAAATTAAAAAGGTAAAAAACTTTAGATGCCTATCTTACAAAGAGTTGAATTCAAATAATTAAAGTTGTAAAGGAAAAAAAAATCTTTCATCTTATAAATTTTATATTTTGTTCATTATTAAGTTTGTATTTAGTTCATAATCATTATATAATATTTTCATTGGGCCCTACCACCCTAACGAATTAAAAAATTATTATCTTATATATTTGTGAAATTATGAATTTAGTACACTTGATTGAGTTGGGACTAAAAAATTTTATTATTTAATCAAGATTATTATTTATGGCATATTTATTTATTGAGGTTTTTACTTGTAATGCCTCGATAAAATAACATAATCATGAATAAGAAAAAAAATATTATTTTAGCTTGATTATTTATTTATCAATAAATTAATAATTATTAATTTATCAACAAATAAATATTTATTAATTTAAAAAGAGTTTACTATTTTAATTACTTTGCCATCTTGGTATGTGTGTTATCCCTTTGACCAAGATTAATGTATGAATTTAAAAAATTATCTTGTGTGTGTGTGTATGTAAATGTAATGAACATGTATATAGAAGTCCAAAAATTGATGTATGTACTTTTTAAATTTAATAACCTTGAAGATACAATATTTAAGGTGCTCAAAACTAGAGCTGGTAAAATTTAATACGACCCGATTACTCGATACGAACACGACATAAATAAATGAGTATGAATCGTCGAATTTAACATTATTATTAAATAGACCAGGTTCGGGTCAACACGATTTTTTTGTGTTGGATTAAAGTTAAAGTTCTTGACCCATTTACCCGATTATATTTTCTATTTTAAAATGATTTGTAAGTTCTTGTCATCAAAACTCAAATATTAGAGATAATTTTCTCTTTTATTTCTAATTTTTGAAATGATGAATATAAACACAGTGTTTTATTTATAAAATTTTATATACATTTAGAGCTTCAATAGTATAAATGTATAAAATATTGATAGACATGTATATTTTATAATATCGATATATAATATTATTTATATATATAAAATTAAAATTTTAATAGTGTAAATATGTAATATTTTGGTACATATGTATATTTTATAATATTAATAAAGTATGTACGTGTGTATGAATGACAGCATATAAATGTTTGATATAAATTTTGTTTAATATATAGATATTAAGCGTGTTATTGCGTAATCCGATTATTTTTCCATATCGAGTTTGGGTCTTAATATTTTGACACGATTATTAAATGGGTCGGGTTTGGGTCAACCTAAATTTGAAATGACACGAATCTAACCCGACACGAACACGATCCGATGACCCATTTTACCACCTCTACTCAAAACCAATAGAATATGAACTCTATAAACACAACAAACACTATTTTTATTTTTAGCCTCAAATAATTAGATGCATATATATTTTAGAAAATAGGTGAATTAAGAAAATTGAAGTTATCAAGAAACAAAATTCATTAATATTATAAATTTTTATATGTTATTTATTATTAGTATTTTTGTATTTGATTAATTATTAATTTATATTTTCATTGGGCCTAAAGGATTCAAAAATAAATTATTGTCTTATGCAATTAGTAAAATTATTAATTTAGTATATTTGTCAAGTTGAGACTTGAAGATTTTATTATTTAATCAAAGTTATTAATTTATAGAATATTCAATTATCAACATTTTACAGTATTCTAAATAGTAATGAAAG
Source organism: Luvunga scandens (assembly GCA_030449905.1). Lineage (NCBI taxonomy): Eukaryota > Viridiplantae > Streptophyta > Magnoliopsida > Sapindales > Rutaceae > Luvunga > Luvunga scandens. Next base: position 29,257 of record JASUUG010000027.1, read on the forward strand.
CTATAATTTAATTTTCATGTTCTATCCTAATTGAAAATTTAGCCTTTTGAGGTTTAATTATTTTTACGGTAATTATAAGAATCATTATTTTTTTTCTTGGTGACTTTTTAGAATATTTTAGTATAATAAAAACATATCCTCATTCTCATCTAAATTCATATATAAATCCATTGATAAAATTTTAAACCAGTTTGAAATTGTTATAACTGATGAAATAAGTTATATTTACTGTGCTGATGAAAATAAACTATATTTAGAATAATTCTTGGGATTAAAAAAAAAGTTAAGAATTTGTATGATTTAATAAACATAAATTCTCAATTATAATAGATAATAATTGAATTAATAATCGTTTATTTATCTATTTTAGTTACTTCACGTAAGGATAATACTGTAATTACGAAAAACACTTAAACAAGTGAGGTGTTTTTATGCAAGAGCTGGGGGGAATATTCGTCATATTTAAAAAATTTATTACAAAATTTATGCACGCATACACGAGTGGTATGATCTGATTGGCCTGATTACACGTCAGCATTGAGGTGGAAGAACTGTTATTTTGGAGGACAAGATAGGACTGTGGGATTTGGACTGGGAACGGTCGGAAAAATGGAAGGAGGTTTTGCGTTGGCATTCAACTCAGTACTACAAGTCACTCGTTTACGCCTACCATCAAACGACAAATCGTTTTGTTTTCCCCTTCCCCGACCTCGAATCGACGCAGAGCTGAACGAACTTAGAGTTTGCACGAACCGCACTTGTCGCAGGCAGGGCTCCATGCAAATTCTCGAAACCCTGTCGTCTCTGGCCCCGCCGGAAGTCGCTGTCAAGTCGTGCGGCTGCTTGGGCCGGTGCGGCGGCGGACCGAATCTCGTGGCGCTTCCCGACGTCCTCGTGGTCGGCCACTGTGGGACCCCCGCGAGAGCATCTGAGATATTGATGGCATTGTGTGGAATAAATAGTGATGATGATGCTGCGAAGAGTCTGGAAGCGCTTGCGTTGAGGAAGAGAGCCGAGGCTGAATTTGAAAAGGCTAACTTTTCGGAAGCCGGACGCTTGCTCTCTCAGGTAAAGAGTGCCCAGTGGGCCGCAATTAGACGAAATAATAACATTATGTAGGCTGTAGCAAAAATTTTAAAAAGTATAGAGGGCTCCTCTGAAATAATTATTGACACTAGTAAAATTTCAGTTAAGTCCTCCATTTTTCCTGTTATTTTTACATGAATCGCTTGCTTTCTCAAATGTTCTTATCTACTGATGCCATGCTTGCCAATTGTTGCTGCAGGCCATAGAGTTAAAACCATTTGGTGGTATCCATGTTTTATTTAAAGACAGGTTTGCACAACTTAATTTTTTTCATCAATGGAAGTCTTTTTACAGTACTTATGGGAAATTTTTTATTTTATGGCCACAGATGATGTGAATCGATTTTACTTTTTAGATAAACCGGGGTAATGTAATGTTTAGATAAAAAGATACCTGTTGTAGCCTTGTTTAGGTGACAGAAATTATGGTATCAAAGCCTGTACGTATCTAGCTAACTCATGAGTTCCTAATTCCACTGTTTTATATTCCACTTATTTTGCTTATTCTTCTCTTACACGGCTTACGTTTTATATAGCTTCTTATGCAAATTTGGTTCATTAAATAATGGCATTCGCTTTTCGAGTCGGTTATATGAATTTTTAATGGTTTCAGAAATTTGCTTGGCTGAACTTTCTCCTTTTGATTGGTCAAATCCCATATAACTGGGGATTTTTGTTTTATGAAGCATTTTTTGACATCAATGACCGCAGATGATGTATTTGATTTACCCTTCTGTAAACCTCAGTTCTTGGTTTTGCATATTTGCTAGTTTAAGTTCCAATAGAAATGCTTAATCTGGACCGATGAGATGATTTTTTCGAAGCTGATCCCAGCAGTAGCTAAAAACCTGATCAACAATCATAGTCTTAAACTTGATTAGTTGTTGCCTCTAACCCATAACTTGTTTTGGGGTAAGAGAAAGCTGAGTTTTAATTTTAATTTTTCCAAGTTTCTTCGTTAGATTGCCAATACTCTCTTCCTTTTATCATTTCATGTTGAGTTCAAGAAGAAACGAGTAGAAATTAATTTGCTTGTCAATGATATGATGACTTTTGTCAAAGGATATTCACCAACTTTTCTGGCACATCTCTTTGCATTTTACAAGATAATTATCATGAATGTGGGTTTCTAGAGCTCCCTTGTTTGGTATAAACAGAAGAAATAGCTGCTGGGTACAGACTTTATCTCTCTTTTCCTTGCCTCCTGCAATTACATTAATCCTGGGAGACGTTCAATTATTCGAAGGCTTCAAAGTACCCCAGACCTTTTCCCCTAGAGATGTTTATTACAAGTCGAACTTCTATTTGCATGAGAGTTAACCAATCAAAATCAGAAATGTTCAGCCAAAGCCAATTTATAGAAGCACAAATAGCATTAGCAAAAATTTTTGTTTGTTTTGTTTTGTGCATTTTTTTTATTTTGTGCATATACATGTCACGTTGAGGAAATGATGGCTTTTGAGAGACAACGTTAGGAAATCCAAACCAAGTAACATCTGGATTCAATGTGGCTTCAAGTTCAGGCTATTTCCTTTGAAGCATTTGGGTTTCCCAATCATGGTGTCAGAACCTTTCCCTGCTTGTCCTTGACAGAAAAAAGCTACCCAAAAGCATAATTTATTAGGTGAAAGAGCACATTTGGTTTAGTGCACAAGGTTAAAATGTTGCAATTGGTATATTTCATTAACTATAGTCTTCCTTTTGTATTAATATCAGCAATTGGCTTTAATGGCATATATTTTCTGTAAACATTACCACAACGTGCTCATCAATTAATGGCGTTTGCTATGACAGAAAAGTTTTAAGGACTTTCTTTCCATTCAGGTGTCTTGCAAGATTGGCCATGGGCAATTTTTCCGCTGCTCTGGAAGATGTCAGAGAAGCCCTTGAATTAGCACCAAACTGCACTGAGGTGAGAAACCTTCTTACTCTAAAAGTTGGAGAAGAGACTTGCACCTCATATACCATATTACTGCAGGCGTGCAAGGACATAACATCTAATGGATCTCATTACGGTATGTCAAATATCTTGGTGACACGTTCACTGATTTGAGCTTTGCAGGCTTACATCTGCCAAGGTGATGTGTTTTTGGCTATGGACCAATATGATGCAGCTGAAAAGTCATATTCCACATGTTTACAAATAGATCCTTCTATCCGTCGATCCAAATCATTCAAGGTATCTTCCACTTACCTAAAGAATAAATTTGAATGGTAAATATGGATAGTTTATGCTCTACTATCAACTTGTACATTAATCATGGACATAAATGCAAATGCAAGTGTTCTAATGCAAGTATTGTGCTGGAGTTTGCCATGCTAGTAAGGGAAATCCTTACATAACTGCAACCTTCGGGCTTTAGCTCAAGTGATTTAAAAGGGTACCAGTGGTGTATAAGACATCTTCAAGTTAAATCTCGCCTATGTGAAAAAAAGTAATATCATCATTTATGGGAGTTGCCTAAATGAAATGTGTAACTATAATTGGAAATTGATTATTGCTGTTGCCATGGAAGTCAATCCAGTTAACGACTAAAACAATTTGGCCCTTCTCTCTCTCTCTCTGTCTCTGTCTCTCTCTTGCCCTTTTCTGTTTTTCCTTTCTTAAAGTGATAATTTCTTATCCTTTTTGAGCAGACACGGATTGGAAGACTCCAAGAAAAACAGACTGCTGCAAATAAGCCTTAAAATGTGCTGCAAGATTGTCGGAATGTGTACATGATATTTATATTATTTGCAGGTTTTGTCCTTTCTATCATAACCTATGCTTCAGTTCTTAATTGAGCACCTTATTTTACATGGCAACTCTAATACTTAACTTGAATATAGGGGTTTAAGGATGGTATTACAGCAAATAGTTTACACTCTTGTCATTACTTATTTGATCCTTTAGTTTCTTTCTTTTTTTTTAACCCACATTTATTTTCAAGCTAGTTAGGCAAACTTCTTTTCTTTATCTCGCTATTGACATTGTGCAGTTAAGATGAACCCATGCCTAAGTTTATCTTAATCGCAGGAAGATAAACCTAGCGAAAGCAGCGACTTCTTTACAGAGGCTTATTGAGGCCTTGCTGTCGTTGATTTCTGTTTTGCTTTTGTCAAGTAAACCTTACCCAGTTCATGAACGTGAGCAGCATTTTAGTACAAAGATGTCTAGTTTGTGCAGATTTGTTCCTTCCTTGCTTAAAAAACCATGGAGGCAACATTCATGGGTATTTTTAAAAAACAAAAAATTTTGGGGTATGATGGAGTGGCGGTATTTAGCTGCTACTGTAATGGACTGGGATAATTTGGATTTTGCCCTTTTGATAATCAAATCTAGAATATTTTTGGATTTAGTTTGTATTTTTACATTTTCTTGCTTTTTGGCTTGGCTTTCGTGTGTGTATTTTGGGATTTAGGTTGTAATTTTACATTTTCCTTCTTTTTGGCTTGGTTGTCATGTGTGGTATCCTTGATGGCAGGTCTAAAAGATTATACTTAAACATATATCACTTTAGATTTAGTCTGTGCAGATTTATTCCTTTCTCACTTACAAAACCATGAAGGAGACAAACATTCATGGGTATTTTTTAAAAATAAAAAATTGAGGTAGGTGGTCCATGTATGATAGAATGATGGTATTTAGGCACTACTATAATGCATTGGATAATTTGGGTTTTGCTTTTTTGATATTGGAATCTAGACTATTTTGGGATTTAGTTTATATTTGTATATTTTCTTGCTTTTTGGCTTGGTTGTCGTGTGTTGTATCCTTGATGGCAGGTCTAAAAGGTTATACTTAAACATATATCACTTTTGAAACCAGAGACACAGAAAAGTAGTCATATAGGCAAAGAGAAAATGTAAAAGACTACATTGTTATTAATTGATTACATGACTGATGATCCAGCATGAGACTTATTAGTAGTAGTACATAGAAAACAAATATATAAAGACTGAACAATGATAATACAATCACCAAATACCGACACATACACATTCCCGTTTTAGCTTTAACAGCTTTCTTATTTTCCTATGATGGACATCTAGACAGCATTTTGCTTTATTCAGGCAGTAATCTAGGCACTATTTTCTTCCTTATATATCTAAGGAACTACATTGATGCTCAGCTTCTGACCATTTTCACAGTGATCACCTACTCCACAAATGTACCAACTTTGGCCAGCCTCTGATAAAACCACTGAGTCACTGCCACTAGCAAACAAACTCATGTATGGATCTTTTATGCAATCTTCATATGCTGTTGAATTCACTTGCATCACATTGTGCTCGTGTTCTTCATAGTTGAATACTGTCCACAAACAACAACGAAAATTAGTGCTGGCAAACTTCGTGAGGAAATCAATTATTCTGGTTAAAAACATGCATGCTTAGGAAATCAAAAACTGGGAGCATGAAAGTTGGTACTGTATGTATGTGGTTCGTACATGTTTGTTTGTATGTACTCCATTAGATACACACTTACCAAGAACATCACCAACGTGAAATTCTTTTCCCTGAGTCCAGTTGTTGGAGTCAGCGAAGAGAGACCAGCCATCCCTGTCTCCAACAATGTGGGTTGCTCCTCTTACTTGAAGCATGTTAAGGAATGCAGCAAGAACAAGGCAGACCATGATCATATTGGAATTTTGGTAAGCTTGGAAATGCATATCTTTACCTTAACCGAAGATGATGTCGTGATGGATCTGTAAATGTTCTCTGTACAAAAGCATCCGTAACATGGGTGGGCAGGCTCACAATATTCTGGTGTTTTTCTGATTAGGTAGTCATGTAAAGTATGTTGGCTAGGTTTCTAATATCACGATAATTGGCATGTGTACACTGCTTAAGTCCCTGATGTTCAACAACAAACCATCTGGGCAGCATAAGGAAAGCTATTTACTTTCTTAAAAATTTGGCTTCTTTTGATGTTCCGATCGACCATATACATGACCATTTTGTTTTTCATTGTATTTTTCATTGTATAGGCTATAAGTCTTTTGTAAAATGGTTTAGTTTGTATTGGACATTGCACAAGAAGATTGTATTTATATACATGAATATTCTTTTGGTCGGGTCATGTCCCTAGTCTTGTGGCGCATAATAGTATGGGATATTAGGATGCCTCTTGTTTTTCTAAAATCACAAACTTTTAACTCTTTCTGCAAAGAGTTTCTAAATATAAATATATTTACCTTCTCCAGTACGAGCATACTTATTTTTTTTCATACAAACACACTTTCAAATCATGGATTAAATAGAGTTAGATTTTAATACTATCAAACTGTAAGATTTAACAGCGTGTTCATGTGTGTGTAGAAATGTTTCAATTTAGGATATTGAATTTATTAAAGTCTGGAAAAGCTTCGTAACCATGTGGTTTAATAGTGTAATGACATTATATTATTAAACCATATGATTTAAAAGTTTTTTCAAATTTTAATAAAGTACAAAATCTTAGACCAAATCAGTGTATGTCTAATGCATTATGCATCTCTATGTTCAAATGAATTTATCAAATTTTCATATTCTAGCAACCATCCTTGTAGAGAATTGTGCAAATTTTGTACACTACAACTGAGAAACCTTGTTGATTGTATCATTTTGAGGATGTTGACCCGAAATATTTGCTAAAAGTGATTCTTAACAATACTTGATTTAGCTTTATATTTATAGATATGAATTATTTGTTAAAAAAAAAAGTTTATTTTCTTGTTGATGGCTATGCTGTTCAAGAATGCAATTTGACAGGTTTTTATGAAAATTAAATTTACATCTGTTCTCTTTTTTTTTTTTTTTTTCTTGTAAAACAAATGCTTCAAATCATAAATTGTGGTCAATTATGCAAATTGTAGTGTATTTGTTACGTTTATAAAAAAAAAAGTGTTAAAGAGGTCCCCCTGAAAAAGCGTTAAAGCTGGATTTTTTTTTTTTTGAAAATGTTAAAGTTGGATGTTGATTGTAAACATTACTTTAATTTCAAGATTTATTAACAAACTACAATAATAAATCTTATAAATTTAACTAATTGATTGGCATTGACAAATGATGACTATTTTGCAATTGTTAACAATGCACAAAAGATGTGCTTGAACTTTTAGCAAAAGATATTTCAATTTCATGGCTCAATTGGCTAAATATTGGAGTCCCAAAAGAAAATAATAATAATAATAATAAATCGACTCGAATCTTAAACTTGCACCTCAGAAGACAAAATGCATGCTTACAATCTTAGCAAAGGCATATATATCCTCGTGCTCTGTTCCATAAACTACGAGGTAACTAAACTCCAGATTTTAGGCAAGAGAGACCAGGGCCAAGCACACTTCGAATTAATTAGCCTTTTTCATGGGCTTACAAAATTAAGATATAAAATTTATATTGCAAACGTTGTGTTAAATTATTTATTTGTGTTGTTAAATCATTACATTAATAAAAAAAAAATCAATATTATCATAAAACACGTAACAATTATTGATAAGTGACCGTTCATTTGAAATACAAATTTTATATTTCAACTTTGTGAGCATGCAATTCAATATCTTTTATATTCTATCATTACCTGCCTTATATAGAATTAGGATCTTCTACTAATCTTCATTAGCTTTGTTGAATCTCTCGACATGTTAAGTTATTCATTATGCATGGTTAAGATTTATTCTTCAAGTGTGATACTTTGCCCCATGAAAGTTACCTAAATTTTTTCCCGGGCGAGACAAACGTGACCCCAAACAAAATGGTACATTTTCATATTTGGCTTGTTCAAGAAAATTTCAGACAATATTTCCCGAACAAAGCAGCATTTTTGTTATTCTTTTGTTATGATCTTTTATATACCATCAAGAGTGACAAGAACATAACTTTGCACAAATTTATCTTCATTAACAGAAAATTAACAAAATACTCCAAATACAAATGAAGTACTGAATGAGAAAGATAAAAATCACTAGCAACTAGCATCTTAACTAATATCATTAGACCTAGTTTAGTCTTGGCGCATGCCGTAATATGATAATATAATCAACTACAACTTGGAAGCCCACAATTGAAAAAAATCTGCCTTCTTCACCATTTCCCACCACTTTGATGATCCCTTTTTCTTCTTCAACTTAATTTTCTCATAAGATTGAAAGCACCTTTCCAAAGTCACTTGAGCACTCTTCTCCTTCGCATAGCAACAGCTACTGCTGGTGGTGCTGCTGTTGCTGCTGCTGCAGCTGTTCTCGTATTCTTTCACTTGCTGTTCTCTCTTCACAAGCATTTGATAATACTCTCTATTCCTCTTTTCCAACCCATATATTTGTTCCTGAAGATCCTCTATTTTCTGGCTAAGTATGCAAACCCTATAATCTTCTCTCATTCTCAACACACATCCGGCAAGCTCACTAGCTTTTCTTTTCATAAACATGGCTTCAGATGCCAGCCCTTTGTTCTCTTCCAGTACTGCACTCACTTTATATCCCAACTTCACGTTCTCACTCACCAAAATCATCCTCTCCGATTCTAACAACTCCATCAAACTCTTCAACAACTCTATCTTCCTCCTCGATTCCTTACACACATGATTCATCTCATTCATTTGGTTCACTAATATTTCGGACTCAACGTTCTTCGCCACAAGTTCAGCAACTAGGTCATCAATGTTAGCTGAAGCAGCAGCAGCCATTGTTGTTGTTGTCGTTGTTATTTGTTGCTGCTGGTAAGAGATTGTGCTTTCAGCATCGGATTCAGCATCAGCAGAGGAAGAAGCTGTGATGATGGTTTCAGAAGAGCCATCGCGAAAATGCTGCTTGTTGTGATAGCGGCAACGGTCCAATAAGGTGATGTAGCCATTGTACAGGTCTTTGAGAAGAGCAAGAAGCTGAGGGCGTTTCTGATAGTACCATTCAGCGCGTTCTGCAAAGGTGTCGCCCACATTGTCTTCCTCAGAATTGCTGCTTATTACCAATTTTTTCATTCTCTCTTCAACATCTACAAAAAACACTAATTTGTTTTATCACAAATGCTTCACCAATAATCATGAGCAATTCCATAAGCAATTATTCAAAATGCCCTTTTGGCTGTTAAAACAAGGATTTCAGAGCGCGTTGATGATGTTAATAAAATGTTGGGAAGCAAGTAAAGTATGACATTTATACGGAGGAATCAAAGTTTATTCTTATAGCTTTGGGTTGTTTGGTTACTAAGAAAGTGAGAGAAAAACTGAAAGTTGAAAGAGAAAATTTGATGAAGCTCCGATATTATTTTCATCACAGAATGAATGTAATTACAATGCCTTTATATGGTAATGTCTGGAAGTTTCTACATGCACCAGATGCATGTGCTAAGATTAAACTAAAATGCGAACAACCTGATTAACAAAATAACAGAATGTTAACACTGCTCTAGTTGCCGTTAATAGCTCATAACTAACATGCTAACTCAGCAGCCATGTCATCATAGTTAGGTATTTAACTAACTTAACGAACTTGCTACCATACTTTCATGGCAAAGTGACAAAACTAGATTGAATCAACCGTTCCCCAATGGTAACAATATTTACTTTGTATGTAACAAAATTTTTCATAAATATAGTTAACAAAAATTTCATCAAGAATTTACAAACGGAAACAAGTTGAGATCAATGACGCAAGGTTTATTAATAAAAGACTTGCAACATAATAACAAAATAAAATATTTATACATATCGAGTGTGTTTGACGCCCTACAGAACATGAGATTGCATTGCATTATGTAGTACAGTTTCACGTTTGGACTGCAACAGCTGCTGCATTATGGTGCGTTGTAATGCAACTGCCTCATTATGCAAACCCGACGGACAGTCAAGTTTGCCTAATTAGCTTTTCTTTTTTTCTTCCTTTTTCTATATTCGAACAAATAAAAATAGATTTATAATTTGATGTTATATTATTTAATAATACTGTTTTTTCATTATAATAATTAATATATATTAATAAATTTATATAGTTTATTATTTTATATTTATTATATAAAAATAAAAATATATAAGTTAATATTACATTATTTAAATATACTATATTATATAATAATAATTAATATATAAAATAATCAGTTATATAAAATAATTTATTATTATTATTAAATTTAATATAATTAATAATAAATACTTACATATTAATAAATTTAAAATAACATTAATTTTTAATTAATAATAATATAAAATATTATTTCATATAATACAATCTATATTATATCAAATATAATATTACGTTATAACTTAATATATTTTAATGTAATATACTATATAATACAATTAATAGAGTGTCGAAACCTAATGATTAAAAGTTTAAAACCGATCGCAACGTATCCAAAGAGAAAATGCAAAGAACTAAGAGGTAAGGGCTGCGTCAAGGAATCCAGGCCCACTTCGACCAGTAGTTATATAAAGCAAATTATGAGCACTTGAACATTAACGCAGTGGCGAGTGCTCGACGCGCGAACCAGATGGCGCGTAAGCTGACATAATGAGGTTAAAAGGCCATGGAAAATTGCGCTTGAAAACAGTAAGAATAGAAAGGTCGCTCGCTGCAACAAGCCAAAGAAAGAAGCTGGCTGACGTTGACTCCTCATTACTGAAAAGATGGAAACTTCAAACTCATTCAAATTTTAAACATTAAAAACGATATTTTCAATTTTTTGGAAAATAAAAAAATTAAAATTATCACTTACTTAAATGCACACTAGTAGCCAGCCTCAGTCAAAGCTATTTTTGACTTTACCACAATTTTTTTTTTTTTTTACTCACCGTAATTGTCAACTATTGCATCCATTAATTTATAACTTTATTCTCTATGTACAATATGAACGCATGCAAACAAAGACCAATTATTAAGATTTTATTTGTGATCGGAAGTTAGAAAATTATAATTTAAAAATTATAATATTAAAATATTTAATAAATAATTAATTATTATAATTTAAAAAATTAAATTAATTTTATATTTTTATGATAAAAATTTATTATATTAATATTAATTTATTAAAATTATTATTTAAAAATATTATTTACACCACTTCAATATCAAACCAAACAAAACAAAAAAAAATGAAATTACTGTTAAAAAATGAAATAATAACAATAAATCATGCACATACTATGTAATGTACAAATATAATGTCACGCGTTACAAGAATTTTTTCCAGCATTTTTTTATGCACATTTCATTTCATTAAAAAAATTGATTTAAAATTCGAAAACAATTATAAGATTAAAATTAAAAAAAAAAAAGAAAGGAAAAGGTTTTGTACAGTATGAAGTAGCCGTACCAACAAGAGCAGGGAGAAGGCATGATGAAAAGGAAGACGAACCAACACCGAAGGAAGGTTGTGATTGATTTGAATCCGCAGCATCAATCTCCACCGTCCGATGAGCCTCCGACATGCCGGGCCAACGGTATTAAATTGCTAAGAAAAATACAAAGAAAGAACTCAACAAGTCAAATACTCAATTATCTCCCGCTTTTACGAAGAATTCAAGATGAGAAAGCCGTACAAGCATGAAACAAAGAATCGAAGAAGCAGTACAAAGTAAACGAGAAGCGCAAATCTCGATGACGAATTTATGGTAGACATCAAATCACAATCAAATCAAAAGTCTTAAAAGCCCCATAAATTTTTTATTTCTTAAAAGGGAAAAAAATAAAAGTTATTATTTACTTGCATTCACTGCCCTGCATCCCCATCATATTAATTGTCAATTCATTTATTTCCATTTCTTGTGATTTTATTTTTCAATGTTTTCTCGTTTAAGCGGTAAATTAAAAAAAAATTCCTGTAAGCTGTTTGGCAGCCGAGAAATTGAATTAAATCTTCCGAGAAAATTAAAATAAGCTGGCACTCAACTAACAGTGTGTATGATATACACGTATATTTAGAGGAAAATCAAAGAACGATAAAGAGAAAAATAATCTGTTTTGGCTGCCGAGAAAAGGCAGAAAACGCTAAAAACAAAGGCATATTTACATTTAGTTTCCTTTGAAACAAAAAAATGAAAAGAAAAAGTTTTCGTTTTCCCTGTTACGTTGTGCGTTTTCTCGGAAACCAAACAGAGAAGAAGAAAATAATAGAGAAGAAAAGGTATTACCGTGAGCTCAGCGTGGTGGCTTACAAAGAAAAAAACCGATGGCTCGTGTGAATTTGTAAGGTGCAGAGAGTTTATTATGGAATTGAAGTCATTATGTGCACTATAAAATGATCCAACGAGATGTGATATCCGAGGCTGCCCAAAATCTGCCAGAATTATTTTTTGAGATTGACGCATCATACGCCGACACGTGGTTTGTCAGCGACTTCCTGATTTCAAAATCTACGGCTGCTGCACCCTACGGTATGTCGTATGTGGGGGGCTGTGTAACATATCAACTCATGGTAACTTATCATGTCCTGAGTCACGTGACCGACCGCTCTATCACCAGACGGCCCAAAATAATTTTGATCCATTTAGGCCCACGTAACGTGTTCAAAACTTCAAATATTGGCGCGATATTGTCTGTGCCTAGCCCGATACAATTTGAAATCCGACCGTGTCTTGCTTCCGCGCAAGAAAATGATACAACGACACCTCTTATATACAAAACTGACGCGGCATCTTGAGTAGTTGAATGAAAATATTTTTATGGCGAATGGTGATATTCAGCCACCCTCAGTACATAAGGAAGCCAGAACGACATGCTTCCTGTGAGTTTTTGAAGTTTTGATTTGAAAATTAAAAATAACTTTTACCATTATAATATATTAAAAGTGAATAAAAAGAAATTAAAAAATCCTCTTATCTACTCCCTCCTGCTCACTCACCTGTTCTATCTCTAAAACACCCGCGAATCTCGTTATCCCTCGTACTCACGACGAAGCTCGTCGCACTCATTCGTGAAGCTCGCTGTCCCTCCTCACTAGCACATGAAGCTCACTGTCACGCCACGCCCATCGGCGACCAATTGCCAGACATCGCCAACCAACCGTAGTTCACATCGCCGACTAGCCTTACTTGATAGTGCGCTTGACGATTTTGGCCCTTTTCACCTATTTAGGCAATTAAATTTAGTAGGCTAAGGAAAGTTTTGATTTATTGAGTTGCATTGTCAAAGATAGATTGGGTGTTGTTGATATTCATTTTTCTAGAATTTTTTATTGTGGATGTTTGATTTTTGGAATTTATATTTTAAAATTACTAGAAATAGGTTATTTGAATTATAGATTTTGTTTGAATTACATATAGTTAATACAATTTATTTTTGATGGTATAGAAATGACAGAATTGCAAAAAGATAAAAAGTCGAAGATTTGGAAGAATTAGATGACAATGATTTAGATGGCAATAATGAAGAAACTAATAATGTAGAGGATGTGAAACTAAAAAAATATGAGCCAAAGTTTGGGATGTTGTTTGATAATCTTGATGAGATGTATGATTATTATAAAGGTTTTGGTAAATAGGAGGATTTTCTAGTGAAGTGAAGAATTGCTAAAAAGTATCTAATAGGATTGTAAAAATATGACTTTTTCATGTTGGAATAGCGAGAAGCCTAAAAGTCAGTCTTCTAATGTATTGAGGCCACAACCTAAGGTGAGAAGTGGTTGCAAAAGCGAATTTGGCGGATGTCTCAATGAAGATGGAAATGGGTTGTTCGAAATTTAGTTTTGAACACAACCATGGAGTGAGTCTAGCCAAAGCAAAAGTATTTCGCATGCAACCACCACATTAGTTCAAGTGTAAAAACACCTTGATATAAATGATAAAGCAAGAATTAAAGTTGCATAAAATTTTGCTTTTGTAATTGTTAAAGCATGGATTTGAAAATGTCTTATTCATAAAAAGAGATGTTAGAAGTCATATTATCCAAGCAAGGAGATTACAACTGGTAGAAGGGGATGCTATGGCAATTTAAGGGTATTTTAGGAAAATACAAAAAAATGCAACGGCTTTTATTATGACATAAACGTGAATGAAAATGGTCAACTAATCAATGTATTCTCGAGCAACCAAAGAGAGAGTTTACAAAGATTTTAGAGATGTTGTTGCATTCTATACTGGGCATATTTTATAAATAAGTATTGATATTTCATTTGCATCTTTTATAGTAGTTAACCATTATGGTCAACATTCTAGGGTGTGGATTAATTTCATATGAGGACATTAAGATATTTACATGGTTATTTCAATCGTGGCTATCCTACATGTCAGGCTTTCCTCCTAATGAATCATTTCAACCCAAAATAAAGTAATGAAGAAAGCTATTGAGATATTTTTCCTTATGCTAGACATTAATGGTGCTTATGGCATATTTTAAATAAGGTGCTTGAGAAGTTAGGAGCTTATAAAGAACATGACGACATTAAATATTCATTGCTTTCTACTATTTATAATTCGCAAAGCCCTGGTATGTTTAAGACAACATGGCATGACATGATTATGAAATATGATTTGGGTTGTAATAATTGGTTTAAGTGGTTTGTATAATGACAGATATTATTGGGTTCTGTGTTTTATGAATAATAGTTTTTAGGCAGGAATGCCAACAACTCAATGATGTGAGAGTATGAATGCTTTCTTAATAAGCATGTGACGTCAAAAACAACATTGAAACAAGTTGTAGAGCAATTTGATAATGCATTGCAAAATAAAGTTGAAAAAGAATCACAAGAGGACAAGGACTGTTTAAGGCAACAGATTTCATGTGTAACTATTTTTGAAATGGACAGGCAAATTCAAGATACATACATTAACTCAAAGTTTCATGAATTTCAGGAAAAGTTAATTGGTTTGATGTATTGTGACATAGTTGAGTACATGAGATCATTATATGATGTTAGCGAACACAGTGTGGATGGTAAAAAAGAAGTTTTGAGTTCATTTTTGAAAATGATGAAAGCACAATTGATGTAGTTGTTTAAAATTTGAATCTGCAATGCCTATGTGTAGAAATGCATTTTTGTGTTGTTTCGTAACTCTATTACTCTTACTTCCAAAAATACATCTTACATTGATGGAGAAAAAGATATACAAAAATGTCATAGTAAGGTGAATTTCAGTCATGAGAGGTGGAGTTTGCCAGATGCACAGAAGCGATATCCAAAAAAGTGTAATGCATTTAGCAATGTTGCAAACATAGCTACGGATGATGAAAAAATTACCAATTTTTTATGGATTAGATTAGAAAATGGAAGCGGATCTACCTGAGAAAATTCATTGTCAGAGGTTAAAAATGGTAGCAACAAGTGGGGATGTACAAATGAGGATCAACAAATTGAGCAAATACAGGATCTAGTTGTATCTTGAAGAAAAGGTCGCCCACCTTCTAAAAAACAACTGAATGTTGAGAAAAAAATACAAAAGAAAAATTAAAAGTAAGACTTAAACTACTTAGATAATTATTCTTTAGTTAATTTTAATTTTATTATGTTTTTATGGTTAAAGAGTCAAATGTAAAAACTCCATTATCTTCTAATGAATATTGTGGTACCAACATATGAGAGTAATAAATATTCCATGTTTCTAAGGTGCCTTTTCATGTATGTTTATTAATATTAAATCCTGCCATTAAGTTGCTAGTACATTGTTTATTTAGGCACCTGTGCTCTGCATGCTTAACAGCAAGAATGTGACATTTATCCATTGTTTTGATTTTTACACTATAAATTATAACCCAATTTCTATATTTTGTCTGAATTGATTTTGCTCTTTTTGGAATGTAATATGGTTCTTATTTTGTGCAAACTAGCAATCTCTCATTACCTCTCATCACATCCATCTATGTTGTTTTATTCTTAATATTGGATACTACTGAGGATCTCAAGCAAAAGAAGTCAGCAATTATTACTTCAAACAAGATGACAAT
Organism: Luvunga scandens; assembly: GCA_030449905.1. Lineage (NCBI taxonomy): Eukaryota > Viridiplantae > Streptophyta > Magnoliopsida > Sapindales > Rutaceae > Luvunga > Luvunga scandens. Next base: position 45,179 of record JASUUG010000027.1, read on the forward strand.
GACAACAAGTTTAATAGGACTTAAGAGATTGATCATTGACTTAAGTCTTTTCGTATAATTTTATATGTGTTTCCTGTATTAGTTACTTGGATGATATTATCCGATGCTCATTGATTGATGGAGTCATGTTACTTTACTCATAAATTGAATCAGAAACATTTTGAAGGTTTTTATCCATATATGCATAGGTTGAGGTGTCGTACCAAAAATTTTAAAAGCAAGATTTTTATCAAATCTTTTTCTTCTATTCTTGCAACATGAGAGATTGTTATGAGATGCCCATCAAATTAAAAGATTTATACCAAATTAAAAATGAAGAGTGTTTGTGAAAATAATATTTGAAAACATAATGAAAACCATGACAGCATTGTGAGTGCTCAGGGGCAACATAAACGTTTAGAAAACCAAATTAGACAGAGTGTAAAAAAGCCTCAATTTTAATTATTCATTTAAATAAAATTTACATAGTAAAAGTGCTATTCCTAGAATACACATCACAATGGAAAAAAATAATCCAAAACTTTCCAAAATCATTTTTACTTCATCAGTTTACACCCTTATCATATGTTTCCCGTTATATTCCCAACTTCAATTTTCGGCTGGAAGTATTCAATTAGTTTGTTCGTTTTTATCACCAGCATTGTGTTGATTCAGCATCCAACAGTCTGTAAGATTGGAATGAATTCTTTAAACCATTTACTTGCCTTTGACAATCAGACCAAGATTCATATATGTTACATTGATATCCTTCAAATATAATGTAATAGGTGTGACAAGGCATTAAATTCTATTTGATAAAATCAAATAAAAATTAGCAACATAAAGAGAGAAAAAAAGAAAGGATGGATTCTATTTCATTTTCTCAGCTGCAAGCAATGAATTCCCAGATCTGTTCATCCTTAAACATGCCATTGCAGGCCCTAAAAAGTCACATTTGTTTTTGAGGGTTAATGATTCACCAGGGATGGCAAAATCCGGGTTCGGAGTCCAAGTTTGACGTTTCAGTTTCAAAACCTGGATGTTATTTTTCATCGATCCGTATAAACCTAATTTTCCCTCATACCAGTCTGTGGGTTTAACCTAAAAATTCAGGTTTCTGTTCTAAGTTTGAAACCTGGATTGATTTAGAATTAGTTTCGAAAAAAATAGTTTTCATCCTTGTGAGTTGACACTAATTCAATCACGAACAAAACCCGATGAAACATTTTTTTTGAGGTTGATATTCTACTGCACAAAGATAGTATATAGAACCTAGAGATGTTGCAAATACTGCCAACAAAATTAAGAATAATTATCATATGTTAGACACGAAAATTGCAATTAATTTTGAATTGTAATGGCATCAAGAATAATGCCCGCGTAAATGCACCTTCAATGTAGCTCGAAGCAGCCCCACACCTAACTCCACAAGAACCACGGAGAGAGAGTTTATGAAGGATGACAAGCAAGCCCCCACGTTGCTCCACTAGAACCACGGAAAAGAAAGTCTGGCAAGAAGAGATGACTAGCGGAAGCAGAGAGGTGGGCTTGAGGGCAGACTAGTCCATAATTTTGCGATAGTTAAACGATTGAGAAGTATTTAAATTGGAGCGCGCAAGAAAGAGAACAGAGCGACTGATATTGATTAACGCTGAAATATTAACCAACTCACAAGAGAGGTGAATTGGATTTTTAAAATTTACACAAATAAAAACCACACAATAATTTAAAACTAATGTTTTAATAAAATCAAAAGCGAATAATTTAACAACGCTTCGAAATAAAAATATATGAAGAGAGATCAAACACGCAATTTTACGCGTCAAATGCAATCGCGTATACGTCTGACACCTTCAAGCCTCAATGGCTTTCGGTGATTCACCAAGAAGCTCTCCTGCCGCTTCAATAACACTTAGCACCGATTTCAAACGCGGCTAATTTAACCTTTACAACAAGCAGATTATTCTCAATCTCTTAACCTGCCAGATCCCAACACTTACAATCACTCAAAACAAAGATTATAATTAACCAATCTCTCTCACAATATATATGATTACAATCAAATCTCAAAGCCACTAATCAACGAAAAAAAATAAAAGTTTTTAAAGTTCTAACGACGAGATGCTTTTCTCAATAGTAAGCTCACTGACAACTCTTTGATTTCTATTTATTCAATTAGATTTACCTATTTTATGGGCCGAGTCGAAAACCAAGTCTTTACTTTCTCGGTGCATCAATCAGATTGACATTTATCAGTCGGGCTTTCGCTTACCGCTTTCGATTATTCAAAATTAATTACACAAGATTTTAAATAAACGATTTATCGTTTTTGGTTATTAAACCGCCATTTATTTCCAAAATCACGCAAAATAAACTTAGATTAAGCTTTTGCCAATAACAAGACAAAGTTTTCTAATTTCAGAATTATCTGGCTCACCGCTGGTGAATAAACTACCACCTGCTAATTTTCTAACGCTTCCTAAACAAATCTAAAGACTAAATCTTTCTCAGAATTATCGATTCGACTTTATAATAAACTGGTTCAAGAAGAAATTTTAATCTATATTTGACAACTTTTTTATAAAAATAATTTTTCAACCAAGTTAACGGTCATTAAACTCTTTAAACACGTCTATAACTTTAAGAAATTTATTTTAATAACCCTAACATTTTAATCAAGAATATATAAGTTTTTGTTATTATTAAAATTAATATTATAAGATTAACATAATACAGTGGTTCATGATGATGATGATGAACGAAGAGGAAATGGCTGAAGTGACGTCGACAATGATTGGATTTGATGAAGAGAAGAGGAAATATGGTTTAACAGCCCGCAGATGTGAGATTTGAGAAAAGGAAAATGTGAATCAGAAGCTTGGGCCGACTATGCTAGGGCTCTTCTTTCCTTTCTTTTCTTTTATATTTGTATTAAAAATTATTAAAAGTAATATTAAAAATAAAATATACGGGTCCGAATTCTGGATATACGGGTTTATTTAACCCCGAACCCGATCCATCCGAGTTCAAAAAATTAAATCCGGTTTCGCATTTAATACAAATTTGATAAGTTTAACCCGGACCGGAACATCCGAGTTCGTACGGGTCTGGTCTGGGTCCGGGTTATGTTACTATCCCTAGACGCAATATATGCTTTAGAGAAATAAAGAACCTTACAATGAAGCCGTAATTATTGGATTTAGGAGAACAATTGCCTCATCTAAAAAGTTCACAGAAACCATTACAAGCTCTTGCCATTTTGTTCAATATGGAAGGTTTTGATGCACTTGAATCACAAAGATGCAATAAAAGGTGCAATTGAATTTACAAAGTTCACAGAAATGAGGTCACAAAAGCGTAAGAAAGCAAATTAATCATGCAAGGTTTCGATGCTTCATCGTTGGAAAAATAAAAATAGGAAAAGTTTTAGTGTACATGGTTTTAGCAGAAGAAAATTAGGGAATTCATTTTACTAAAGTAAGCATTTTAGCCCCATTTATCAAAAAGAAAATGTACTAGTAAATTGTAAATGGTGTGACTGTGCCACAATGGGAGCTTCAGGAGCAACCTTCTAAGTTGAGCAATTGAAAAGAAAAATTACACTTAGAAACAGAGTCTCTCAACTGATCTGAAATTAACAGTGAAATAAAAAATCTACCTACCCTTAATAAAAATCATCAATCTCCAATAAATCGAAACTTTCCTCAACATTGCTACTGGTCGACGCTATGTGGCGTGACAACAAGCTTCATGGGAGAGAGGGACAGCAAGCTTTATTGTTGCGAGGGACAGCGAGCTTGTGGTGAGTGAAGAGGGATAAGGTGGCTGAGTGAGATTTGTGAGTGAGTGAAGAGAGACAAAGCGATTGAGTGAGAACCAAGGAGTGGACAAGAATAGGTTAGGATTTTTTAAATTCTATTGATTCACTTTATTGCACAATTGGCAAAATTTATTTCTTTACTACCATATTCAAAAATCCTGAAAATGCAGAATGAGAAGTGATGGCATGTTTCCTGTAAGCCTTATGGCTATATTTGAATATCATTTTCTATAGAGTTTGATATGATTTAATTTTATTATTTTACTTATATTCAATAAATCATAGAATATTGATGTCCATTCGGACAATAATATTTATATAACAGTTTATAACCGTGTTATTAATTCTCTTTTAATGCTAATATAACAAAGCAAAATAATTTATATTAAAGTGTAAACAGGTATTGTGGTATGGCTCATAGAACTCAAAATTCATCACTTGTATAGTGGTTGTTTGTTGCACTTTATTTATTCGTCTTAATTTATCCAAAAAAAAAGGCACCATAGAGATGTCCTTTCTATCGTCGTGGTGTCTTTAAAATGGTTGTTTATCATTAGTATTTATGTATGTAATAGTTAAAGATGGCAGAAAATCCCAACGAGATGGGAATCCCGAGAGATTTTTTCAATTTGGGAAGGCATGAAGACAACTTTATACCTAATTTCATATCTAGTAAAGAGGGAGAGAGCCAATTCAATACGGAATATCTTATTCGGGATTTCCCCAATTCTATTTTTATTTTTTATTTTATTTTATAAAATTTAAATTATAATAATATGAATGTAAATAACAAGTATCATATATATTTATAAAAGTAATATAAATAACAACTAATATATATACTTGAATATTGATGAAGATAATTTTAGTGATGACTGACAGGATGGCAACAAGTTGGGTATTGTGCAGGATGCCAATATCCGCCCTTGTCCTTGTAAAATAGAAGAAATCTTGTTCTCAACCGTTACATGTGATAGGCCAAAACGAGTTTGGTTGGAGATTTTTCATAAAGACATACAAATATTTGTGTCCATCTCTTATCCCCTATCCCTTATATCCTCTTTATTATTTTAATATCCTGCTCGTATTTTTTAAAAATTTAAAAACTAAAAGATGATATAATACGTCAATTGTAATACCTTAAAAATTACAAAAAAAAATAGCTTCAAGTTTAGTGACGCCTCACTTTGTTAAAATGAGAATGTTTTCACTAAAAATATATATTTACACACACATGCTCATGCACACACGCACACATGCACTCACGCTCACGCACACACACACTTACTCACTCACTCACGTGGGAATGGCCTTGGAGCGGCTTGAGCTTTTTCCATCCATAACGGCAATTGGCAAGTTGTTAATTTTAAGCTTTAAGGTTCATTTACTTCCCAAATTGAAGAATCGAAAGCCAAAATGAAAATGATTAATGATTCTTACTTAGTAAAATTTGAGATGGGAATAAAACGTGTAGGGCTCACATATTTTTAGGATTAAAGAATGAGAATTTGATTCCTGTGGTGAGGAATCAAGTTCCCATTCCTGAACTTTCCATTTTACTCCAACCTAAATTTTTTAATTTAACTT
>JASUUG010000028.1:0-22624 GCA_030449905.1 Luvunga scandens
AAAGAAGGAAGTGAGTTTATAGCAAGTAACCAATCAGAGACTTTGTCGAGGTTCACGCAACTCAAATCAATGTGATTCAGAGATGAAAGACTAGATAGCCACGAAAGAGTTTCGGCATAATTACCGAAATTCCCATTCAAGTCAAGATACTGTAGATTAGAGAGATTTCCAATTTGGTGAGGAATCATTCCTATAAATCCAGCGCTAGAGATTAAGATATCTTAGTTTCCCCATTGAACCGAGAAATTTTGGAACCTCTATGCCTACAAAATTATTACCACTTAAATCCAAGTAATTCAAATGTTTAAGCTCAAGCAAAAGGGTTTATCTTACCACCCAACTTTGTCATCTCAGAAGGATTTCCAAGAAGGAGCTGGAGGACATGTCCTGTGGTATTTTGACAAATAACACCAGCCCATTTACAGCAATCTCCGTCGCCAATATTCCAAGAGACAAGCCTGTTTGAAGGATCATTGAGATCCTGCTTGAACTTCAGAAGTGCTTCTCGCTCACTTTCCAAGCAACTGACATATGTACTTCCACTACAAAAGCTCACGTTGATTGATGCTGTGGTAAGCAATGCAAGAAAAAGGGAGGAAAAAGTAATATTCATTGTTGGTCTCATTGCCTTGAAATTTCCAGGGAAATTATTTGTTAGAACAAAGAGATGTGCTTCGCATAAGAATCTCATTAATTGCAAACAATTTATAGGTGGAGGTTACATACCTTTATTAAGTGAACTTACTTGTTTATCCTTGCCTCTAATTTCATACTCAATCCAAGACCATATACGCTGGGAAATTTCTACCAGCCCAACGTCATTTTTTCGGCATCCACTTTTAAAATGAGAAATTATTACTTAGCTCCTGAGAGACTACTTTTAGTATTGCTAATTTAAAAGTTACAATTATAAAATATTTAATAAATACTTTAAATATAGTTTATAGAGAAAAGGACACCTACACGTCCAAGGTTTGGGAAAATTATCACAAAGATCCCAAGTTTTCAAAAAGGAACACCAAGCCTCCCTTTTGATCGTAATACCCTTAGAATTTTATAATTAGAAAATTTAATTTAAAGTTTTTTAATTAATTTAAATTTAATACAAATAACATATTCTAATAAAAATAATCTAGTAGACTAATAATATTAAACTATTTTTAGCATTTAAAATAATTTTAAAATTTAAAATTATTATATTTATTTTAATAATATATTTGTATCTATTATGAAGATTTTAAATAAATATTTGGGTTAAATTTTGTAATTAACAAAATATATTCCTATTAATAATATTAAAATTATTTTTTACAAAATATTCAAAATAATTTTAATTTTTAATTTATGTATTTTAATATTATGCTTCTATTTATTTTTAAAAATCACTTTAATATAATAAAACAGGTCTAATTGATTGTAAAATATAAAAATATTTTTAAATATTAAAATTATTTTAAAATGTGTATATTATTACATTTATTTTAATGCCACATTTCTATTTATTATAAAATTTTGGGGTCAATTTTTTATGTTTATAGAGTCAATAGGTATTATGGTCAAAAAGAGATTTTTGTGTCCATTTTTTAAAAATCTAGGGGTATTCATGACCATTTGGGATGTAGGCGTCCTTTTCCTAATTTATAAGCTAAAGTGACTTCAACAAAAAAATTTTCTTTTTCTTTTTTTAATTAAAAATTTATATTAAGTTCATTATTTTGTCAATAGTAATATTATTAATTGATATTTATCAAACATTTTCAAACTTTCTTCATAGCTAACCACTTTAATTTCACAACCTAACTACAAAATGGAGAATTGGAGATTCAGTTTGAGAGGAGTTATTAGGAATAAAATGAAGATCATAGAATCAAATTTGATCCTAAAGATCATGATCATAATGAGATGAAAATTATTCTTGATCAAGCAATTAAATATGGCCCAAATCAAAACCGTTATGATATTCACCTATGACAAAAATAACTAATAGCCATTTTAAAATGCAAATATGATAAGAATTGTGAGCATTATGTAATAAAAAATTGTTCAAGATTAAATACTTTTATTTTAACTTATTTTTTATTTAAAAAAATAAATTTAGACTTTGAGCTACATTGACTGGTATAAGAATGAAGTTTATTTGTTTCCAATTTTTTGTACCAAAGAAGCATACCTAACTCATGAGATAGCTTTTGACGTATTTTGATTTCTACACAAAGATCTCTTATTTCATTTTAATCTGACAAAGAAATTGATCATTACTTTTGCGGTCGTCATAATATTGGCATTTTCCCGTTCATCAGCAGGGCCTCTTTTTTAAAATCCAATCCGGAAGAAGCAGCTGTGACCTCATTTTCAGCGTTAAGTAATGTCGCCGCTAGATGTTTCAAAGATATTTTGTTACGTGTTTGACGGTTATTTAAAATTCAAAAAGAATTGTCTTACGTACTGGACGGGTATTTGTTCCCCACGTAAATAAATTGACATTTACCAATGGGCGGAGCTATTGGCACCCATCTTGAAAAAATCGAATTAAACGCGTATCATACTTCCATCGATTAAAATAGAGTCGGCGTTTATTTTTTATAATAGATTTGAATTAATTTAAATTTTTAAAAAATTAAATATATAAATATAAATAATATATTTATTTTTTTATCCGAATTGTTAAAAAAATTAAATTTCTTTTTTTTAATTCAAAAAATTTTAAAACTAATATTTCTACATTTATACCATTACAAATTATAAATGTTAAACAAATAATAAATATCTCAAAAAACTTAAATAAGATGATATATTATCATAATATAAATCATGTTCACTTGAATACAATCCTTTATTTTCTAAATTAGTAAATATTAATAAATTTTATTGTAGTTTATAATGTTTTATAAGAGAAATATTCATAAAAAATTTTGAAGATAAATAATGCTAATTTGAAGAAAGCAAAAGGATAAAAATAATAATAGTCTACAACTATACTATCACAAGTTATAGTGATGGGTAATAAAACTAATTATTAAATTTTATTTAGGTAAGGATAAAAATTAATTAATTAGATAACAATATTCTAGATGATATCATTTAGATTTTTAGATTAAATAAAAAACTTAAAAAATTAGATTAATAACTTAATGACTGAAAATTTTTATTAAGTTAACAAAATAAATAAACTTAATGGCTTCATTGATTGAAATTAAGTCAATTAAGTAATTAAATTTTTTTTAAAAAAACCCTTTACTAATTGTAGGTGCTCAAATTTTTTAAAACTCTCAAAAGAACAAGTGGCTAAAATTTTACTTTAAGCTTCAACTAATCTTAATAGTCTGTTAATTGATATAATAAGCACTTTATCTTTTTCAAGTTGATAATTATATTGAGAACTTTTAGAAGTTAATAGTTGTATTTGAAAATAATTCTCATTAGCAACATGCGTGAAATTTTGAAATCAAGCTAGTGAAATTTCTGTGATATTAAAATGGTTTTATTTAGAAGTGATGTGATTTTTAAATATTTTAATGGAGTGTTTCTAGAAGAGGAGTATTACAAGGAGTTTAAAGTGGTGCTAATAGCACCACTTTTTATTAATTATCTCTCCAAAACTAAAATTTCTTGTTTCATAAGGCAAATCCATTAAATTTGATCAACCCACTAACAAATAATCTTAGTGTACGCGGATTAGTTTAAAACTAGAATTTCTTGTTTCAGAGGGCTAATCTATCAATTTTGATCAATCCATTAACAAATAATCTTAACATACACGGGTTAGTTTTGGAATATTGAAGGGTTTATTGGAGATGGTGGGTATATTAAGAAAATGAGTGTCATAAAAAAGTTTATAGGTTCAAAAAGCCCATCCTATAATAAATTTCTCCAATGTATAAAGGTAAAATTATCCTTGAAATTCTGAATTGAAAATTGATTTTAAAAATTAATTTTCTTTTAACAAATTTTTAAAGATGTTATGAAACAATTATAATTATATGGAGATTTATCAAAACGACCTTTTATCTCCCCACAAAATAACACTTCATCATTTATAATTCCTACTATCTCATAAGACCTTATGACCAATGACGTATCTATGTACTTCCTTTGTATGATTATATGACTATAAAAGGAGGACTCATCTCCTTATTTGTACAAACTTTGTCTTTAAACTAATTTAGAGGGTTTGGATCTTGCCAGCTTGGCTTTTCTGCTCCTGAGGTGGAGTCTGATTTTGGTCACTGTGACTTTATGGTCAACTGGGCTTAGACTCATCAGACTTGTCTGCGATTTTTCAATCCTAAGGACCTTTCAGCTAGTTTGTTTGGTATTCTTTATTTGGATGCTCTCGAAATCCCACATGTTTGATGTTAATTTTGCCGTTTTAGTTTGGACCTTCTGTATGTTGCTTGCAATTTTTGTTTCTCTTGGGAGGTATTGGTTTATGTCCTCCTCTTTATGGTTTTCTTCATTGATTGATTGGTCGTTTAACTACCCACCATCTTGGTGGTTTTTTAATTAAAAAAAAAAATTGTTGTGTCTCTTATTTGTACTCTCTTTCTCGTTATAGTATGTTCCTAATTGATAAATAATTTAACAGAAGAGTATTTGTTCTTTTAATTAGTGAAACTAAATAAATCATGAGCTAATTTGTACATTTATCGGCCAATGTGAACAACCATCCAAACTAATAGAGAAATCTAATAGGTTGGGTAGGGTAATGACTTTTCAAAATATTAGAAATGTGATAACAAAGTGTCGATCACTATTTGGGTTTGTGGACTCAAATTTGAAAATGTTGACAGACAAATTTACTCATTTCATTTTGTGAAATCCAATTTGGACGAAGTAGATTTGACCTCATTTTCTACGTCAAGATTTTCTGAAATCAATTTCTACCTCATTTTTTTTTAAATTTCAACCTATTGTTACTTTCTTAATCTAGAACTTTCAATACCCAGAATAAAAGTTTTAAAATTATGCTCCTCTACAAACACTTTCCTTTTGTTTCTAAAACATGTGTTATTTGTACCTGCATCATCATTACAAACTTGCCATATGTACTTCTATTTTCCAGCCAAGAAAATCTGTAGTACCATTGCTCTCTAGTCTCAACCATAACTAAATGGAACGAAGTTTTTAGATTAGAATTTGGAAGCAATATTTATTTATTTAAGGATCTAGTGCCACGTGTGCATTGTTGTACTTATAATAATGATATATATTCAAGATTTAATAACATATATAGTAATCTTATCAAATTACTATCAATCATATATCACCTTGCGAAAAGACAACACTCAGATCCACAATTCATCAAAATTCTATGGTTATTTTTCACTTTTAGATCTTGCCTCAGCATTGTTTTTCAATTTTTTTTTACCTTTTGAATACCATGCTTCTTACAAAATGAAACCCAAAATATCGTTTACCCTGTTGAATTTTTAACACGTTTTAAAGTACAACCTCATATGAAACCAAATCTCGTAATCTTTTATTTAGATCAGAGGTTTCGACTTTGGCTGGGAGTGCGAAATCTCACACCCACTAAATACCACTCTTGTTTGCTATTGTTATTGAAACTTGTAACCACAGCCACAATGCACAAACGCGATCGACTAAGCTACGCCCTGGGGCCTAGGACTCATGAATTGAATTATTTATATAATACATACTACTTTGTTACCGTTCCTGGAGCCTTCGTGGATAAGTGTTGTAAGATTCAGGAGTCCATTTATTAACCCACACGAAAGTGAAACAAGATTCGCATAGAAAAGCAGGAAACCAAGCGAATCCATTACGCTTGAGGGACAAGAGCCTGTAGAATAGGAGAGAAAGAAGATTGAAGAAGATGGTGACATCTAAAGCTCTTTTTGTTGTGTTCTTGGGAACAACTTTTTCGTATAGACCTATTGATGGATTTATGTGGCCACCAAGATGATAAAAGAAATATGTCAATATAATAGTTTGGTTTTATTTTGTGGGTAGTCAATTCACTAATGGTGTGTGTGGTGCATGGGATTATAGTATTTTAGGATATTTTTCACATTAACTCAATACTTTGGAGAGAGGCTGCAATGGGATAAAGGGCGTTCGCTAAAACCGTCGCATTAGCTAAACCCGACTCTAACCGCATTAGCTTGTTTTTTTTTTTTTTTTTCTTCTTTCGCTTTTGCTTTTGCCTTTGACTTTGCTTTTGCTTTTGCTTAATAATAATAATAATAATAATAATAATAATAATAATAATAATAATAATATATAACGTTTTAATTTAATATAATATTATGCAATATTTTTAGTTTTTATTTTTACATTGCAATTATCAATATAAATTACTAAATATATAATTTATTATTCAATAATATTATATTATATTTTTTTATTTTTACATTATAATTTATTAATAAATTTATAATTTAATATAACTAATAATAAACATTTAAATATGAATAAATTTGAATAATATTAATTAAAAATTAATAATAATATAAATAATAATACAAAACATTAATTAACTTTAAATATATTAATATAATATAAAATATTAATATATTATAATATATAATTTAAATTAATAACAAAAAAATTAATGCAATACAGTATAGCACCAAACATTATATAATATTATTATAATACAATACTAATATAATACAGTATAATACAATACATCAGTATTAAAATAATACAATACAATGTGCCCAACGCACCCTGAAGGGATAAATCGAAATTAACACATTTATAAATAAAAATATAGAGCAACATAGAACCACAAAAATTTGGATATAAAGTGTTTTATTAAGAAAAATAATAATAATAATAAGACAATAATAATATTTAATTTCAGAGCGCTATTTATTCAGTTATTTAGTATAACAGAATAATTATGCAAATTTATATATAAACTGAAGTAGCATAATATAATTATATGTATGAGTCATAATAATAATAATAATAATAATAATAATAATAAGGGGGTCATTCAATATCTTGATGGTAAACTGCTGCTTAATGTAGATTTTTTTAATATTTAAAAAATATTTTATATATTATATTTGATTTAAATATTAAAAAGAATTAATATTAAATATTTTAAATATTAATTAAAAAGAGGTTTGGTAAAATATTTTTTATGCCAGAATAAATACTGTGTTACATTCTTTGTCCTTAAATCATTAAGTGTTCCGCTTTATGTGATCAGAAGAATTTCAAAGACTATTTTATACAAAATCATTATCAGCCGCCATTCTGATCACAAATGCAACTTGAGGTAGTACTTCACTAGTTTTAAAATTCGGCGTTTGTTGCCCTTAAAGTCCTTCGGGAGCTACCACAAATGATTCTGAGACATGTGCTTGCTTTCAAATTAGTATTGCCGGTCACGAACTTTTAAAATTTGAAAAATACTAATAATTGAGATAGACAGTACTAGTAACTAATACGACACATGCAACGACTGAATTAAATTTTTAGCCAGATTTAAATACTATCGATTTTTTGGTCAAGAGATTCAAAGAAAAAGCACAAAAGTTAAAAAATATTTAATGAAAGTTTTTCTTAATAGTTGCATTATTTAATGAAATCTTTATGAAAGAATAACATAATACAATAAATATAAATATATATTTTACATCATTAAATAATTTATCTATTTAGTTATTATGTTATGATGTTTTATACATGATTAGAACTGCATATAGGTACATAGTTGTTTTAATAATTTCTTAAATTTTTTTATTATGTAAATAAATTGTAGTTTTAAGATAACATTAATTGAGGAAATCTTACATTACTTTATAATTATCTTATATTTATTTGTATTACTTGTGAAGATGTCACTTTTTTTGTTGATATATTTTCATCAATATATAAAGGTTTGAAATCATTTTTTAATAACTGCATATTGATTGAACAATTTAATAATTTAGTATAATAATTATGTGATATTACATTTTATTTAAAACATTTTACATAATATATTAAGTGATTATGCTGTAAGGTATAAAATAAATTCTTATTACAGTTGTTAAATATTTGTTATAATAGTTTATTTATTAAATTATTTCTTTATCCATCGGATCCACGTAATCTATTACACAATATTATAAAGTCAAGATGGTGGGGCCCTTAGTAGTCAGCAAAAGTGTAACAAAATGAAGAACGCTTTCTCTTGTTTTCTTTGTAAGCATTGGAAAACGAAAATATTGCGTGTTCCAATCATTGTAGAATTTTCCACCAAAATGAGCCTACCAAACAAGTTTTCCACATTTTCCTTTTCGCAAAACGAAAAACAATAGATTGAAGTGGTACAAAACGCACCCTAAATTTCCCACTCAAACGTGTTGTGATAAATTTGGGATAGGTAAAGTCTATCACAACTTCATAGCAAGTACTATTCCTCACCTTCTAAAAAAATAAAAAAAATTCATGTCAAATATTGTGTCTGTCATCTTTTCCTAACTCCATCTATTATAATATGATAATTATCGTCTACTGCCAAAAAGATAGTTTTTACCTATTAAGTCATTTTTCTCATAGTGATGTGCGTATGCCTTGTTCTTAAATTTGCATTCAAAACTACACATCTTAATTCTATTTGTTGGTTGTATATACAACAAGAATAACCACACTAGACTATTTGTAACAAAATATGGTTGAATCTAAAAAGTAAATGACTCAGTTAATATAATTTCACAATACCAAATGACTAGTATTAAAGATCAAGGGTATGTTTGAGATGCTTTTGAAAGGTTTAAAAGTAATTTTAAAAAGTTAAAAGATAATTTTGATCTTTGGTAATTTTTTTTTTATAAATCACTTTTTACAAAATCACCCAATTCTATAGTAGATTTTGAAAATTATGGAAGGAGTAACTTTTCAAAATTTGATTTTGAGAATCACTTTTATTTACAATACAATTTTGTATATATCATCATATATATTATAATTATCCTTATTAATTAGGAAATAAAATCATTAATTTTAAAGAGATTATTATTATTACCAATTACATTGAGATAACAAAATAAAAATAAAATTAATAATATAAAATATTTATTTAAGTTGTCAATTATTATATATATACAGTTAAAAATATTTTATATACATGTTTAATCAATGTATAAATAAATTTTATTCAACATTATGCCTAATTCAGTTATTTATATTTTTATAATAGTTTAACAATAAGATTTATCAAATACACATGATTGCTTTTAAATCTCACAATACTTTTAAAAATAAATTTTGTCAAATATTTAATTGATTTTCTTTACAACCAATTATTTTTCTATAATGCAACTACAACAATTATTTTAAAAGTTATAACATTACCAAACTGGCCCTGAGTCAATCAATCTTGATTGATAAATAAATTTCTTAACCAATTCTAATTAAGATAAAGATAATTAAATATTTTGATTTATTCTTTTGTTTTTATTAATATTTGATTTTTCTCACATAAACAAAATTCATTGACAGAGAGGACACTCTTTCTTCTTCATATTTGGATTCAGTGCTTTACAATATATGATGATCTTGTGTTAATCTTGTTACAAAATTATATTTACTGTTGTAAAAGTATGTAATATATTTGGGTGATAAAACAACCTTTCCAAGAATTGAGTTTTATCCACAAAATCCATAACCCATGATCTTACTGAGTAAAGGAAGTGAATTCCTATCTAAAAGACCCATAATCCTAGAATTTAGGGAGGGTGAAAGGAGAGATCTATCCAAAAAAACTCACTTCACTAAGATCAAAGGGAGATTGAATTGGAACTCATATAAAACTTCCAAAAAACAAAAGGATAGGGGTTCCAAAACTTGAAAGATCTGAGACCCCTATTTAATCTTATGAAATTTGAAGATTGATCTTTTATCCTCTTTATCCTTTTTATGTATGGTCATCCTCTCTCCAACCTTTTTTTTTTTTGGGTTCACTTTGATTGTTTTTCTCTACACAAATATTCATATACTTGGTAATCTTGTGAAAATCTGTGATACTGACTTCACGTTGGAGGGTTAATGCTGAAAAAACTCCAGGCACCCCTGACCTTTCTTCTAGTTAAAGTTACTCGCCAGGATAGAACTTTGCTCACCAATTCTTGCTTGGACTTATCAGACTCCTGGTTGCCAACTTCCATTTAGGCTGCTAAATTAAGGCTAGAAACCATCTCTCCACACAAATAAATTCAAATACTGGTGTTAGAATCAGGTAGGTAGTCCACACAATGGCATGACTAGATTTTAGCATGAGCATGGTATGTAACTAATTCTTAATCATACATAATTAAGTTCATTATAGTTTAATGCGCTAGATCCAAAATACTTGTTAAATCTTTACCATACACAATTATAAGATTTAAATTACTTATTTAATTTATCAAAGAAAAAAAAAACCGTTTTACTTGTTTAATTATGAAATAATGACCAACCAACAATTAGTTTGCGAAAGATTTATTAAATTAAGATAATGAGCAAACTTGTCAATACGGCCAAAAGTACTGGCGTTTGGTCGGTAAAATTAAAAATGAATTCCAAGAAGAATATATTCCACTAAAGAAAGGACAAAGGAGATTAATGGATGATGACTAAGAGTAAGAAAGCTTCATGCATTATCATTTCCCAAATGATCAAATCTCTAATTGAACTGCAAGACGAAAACAACGAGATTGAGAAATCCCCAGTCCATCACGCGATGCATTGGATGTCAAGGAGAAATCCAAAATTACCTCATGATTATAACTCGAATTGTATTCTTTAAAAATTACTGAGGGGAATAACTTAATTAATTAGTTTGGCCATTTGCAGTACAAGCAAGTAGTCAATATGGGAATTGATTGATTAATAAAGATTGAGTTAATAAAATTTTATGTTGATTGAGAACGTTAAAACTTTTTGTAGTAAAAACAAGAAATTTAGGTTCAAATTCTGTTCGCATGGGAAAGGAGGGTATTACAATAGATTGTCATTAACTGAATAATAAAAATAAATGAAAAAAGTGTTCGATTGACAAAAAAATATTTCTTATTCAATTAACCAATTAGAGCTGGTTTGAAATTGTTTTTTAGAGACTTCAAAGTGGTTTTGAAAAGTTAAATATAATTTTTTATTTTATTTTTTCAAAACTTATTTTGTTAAAATCATCTTATTCTATAGTAGATTTTAAAAAGTAGAAAAAGAATAGTTTTTCAAAATCTGATTTTGAAAATCGGTTTCATGCTTAATCCAACTACATATATATCCTAATACATATTATAAAAATCTAAAATTATCTCTATTCAACTAGGAAATAAAATTATTACATTTAAAAAATTATTATTATTACCAATTATATCATGATAAAAATATAATTAATAAAATAAAAATATTTATTTTAGTTATCAATTAGTATATCTACACATAAAATAATATTATACATGCATTTATAAATGCATATGTAAATAAATTTTATAGATTTACATTTATTTAAGTCATTTTCATTCTTATATTATTTTTAAAATGAAATTTATCAAATATTTAACCGATTTTCTTCATAATTGATTATTTTTACAGCATAACTAATACTAATTATTTTAAAAACTACAACATTACCAAATTAATCCTAAGTTGAAGATAATCAATAATTTTGATTTATTATTTATTTCCATCCTTATTTCATTTTTCTCACACATAAACAAAAGTCATTGACGGAGGAAGTTCTTCCTCCCTTCAGATTTGGATTTAGTCTCTACTGATATGAGCCTGTGTTAATATTCCAAATAATTACTGATTTAATTATGAAATACAATGACCGAACAACTATTGATTATTTGAAAAAGATTTAATTAAAGTAAGATAATGAGCAACTTGTCAAAACAGCCAAAATTATTGCGGTTGGTAGGTCAATGATGAGTTTCCAAGAAGAAAATTCCACTAAAGCAGACAGGAAAAAAAGGATATTAATAAATTGGATGATGACTAAAAGAATAAAAAAGAAAGCTTCATTACCATTTCCCAATTGATCAAATCTCTAATGAAAGAGATGGAGATTGAACAGTCCCATATACACCAGCATCCTTTAACACTCTGCAAGAAGAATGATGAGGGTGAACTTCTTTGCCCTGTCTGCGGAAATCCTTTCGAGTACTTCAACCGTTGCAACAGGTGTGGGTTTTATCCGAAACCGGAAGGATGCTTTGCTTGCAACGATGAATCCTCCTCACATAATAATTTTTACATCTGCAAACTGTGTTGGCCCAACTCTCCTATTTTTCATAAATCATGTGCAGAATTGCCGTTACAAATCCAAATCTCTTTTCGTCTACATTGCTCTTTCTTCTTCGTTACTAGTTCAGATATGTTCTCTTTCACAAGGACTCAAAAATTTCGTTGTGATTTCTGTGACTGGTCACAAAAAGGCTATAAGTTCTGCTGCTACCTGTGCCGTTTTCAGATTTGTGCAAGATGCGCTGCCAGACTCATCGCGTATCATGAAGATCGCGGAGAGCACATTGAACATTTCAGTCACCAGCATCCCTTAGACGTCTTCGCGGTGCGGGATGTGATGTGCGGGATATGCAACAAGAAACTACACGGTCAAAGCTACGGTTGTGTCCCTTGTGGCTTTTATATCCATGAATCCTGCAGTGAATTGCCCCAGCAGCAAACTGTACATCCTTTCCATCCACATCCAGGACATTTTTGTCGCTCAACGACAAATATAGGCACAGTATATTGGACTGTGAAGCCTGTCTCTCCATGACTGACTATTTTGTGTACCATTGTGTAAAGTGTGGGTTTTGCTTGCATCCTCAATGTGCGTCTCTGCTGCCAAACGTAAAGTACAAAGGTCATGAGCATCTTCTTATTCTAGTGGAGAATATGTCCTACAAAGGCCAATGCAAAGCATGCGATGGTAACATTGAAGGTACTTTCTTTTTGCGGTGTGTCCGGTGTAGGCTCAACTTTCATGTCCAATGTGGCTCAGTCCCAGCTTCACTACCACCAACCGTTATGCATAAAAGTCACGATCATCCTCTCACACTCACGGCTTATGTCAAATATTATATTGAATCACTTAAATGTTACGCTTGTAGTGAAGAAATAAATCCAAAGGATCCTTGTTATCTTTGCATTGAATGTGAGTACTACGCACATGTGCGTTGTGTAGTGATCACTGAGATACCATACGATGATGATCGAGAGATATTGGGACATACCAGCCACAATGGTTACTCATTTCTTCTTGAGAACAAGAATGATGATGAATTGGGACATTTTAGTCACTGCCATCATTTGACCCTCTTGGAGGTAGGTGATGTGAAATGTAAATTATGTTCCAAAAGTATCCATGGCTCGAGCTATGGTTGCGCCCCATGTGAGTATTATATCCATATCTCATGTGCTGAATTGCCGCAAGAACTCCGACACCCTTTCCACCCACACCATCGTTTGACACTCCAAGAAAGCAAGTTTTTGGAGGGATGTTATTGTGATGCATGTGACTTCAATGTAAATCCAGGCATGTGCTACCGATGTGATAATTGTGACTTTGCCCTGCATCTTGAATGCGCATCTTTGAAGCCAAGCATAAAGTACGAAGGTCATGAGCATCTTCTTACTCTTGTGGAGAATATGTCCTATCAAGGGATATGTGAAGCCTGTGGTTTTGAAATTGAGGGTACTTTCTTTGCCAGGTGTGTCCAGTGCTGCTTCAATCTTCATGTCCAGTGTGGACCAGAGCCAGCCTCACTACCACCAATTGTTGTGCATAAACATCACCATCATCATCCTCTGTCCATCTCTACTAAGGCACCAGTCAAAGATGATTCTGATGCACTTTATTGTGACTCTTGCGGGGAAGAAAGAAACCCAAAGCATCCGTATTATTGCTGTTGTGAATGTGAGTACAACGCACATGTGCGTTGTGTGCTCACTGAGGTACCACATGATGAACGAGTGAAGCTTTGGCATTTCAGCCACGATCACTGCTTGTACTATGTTCTCGAAAGCAAGAGAAATGATGATGTTACTTGCTATGCATGTAAAAGACTAATCCAATCAGATGATCCGGCATATGGCTGTGAACCCTGCGGATTTTATATCGACAAATCCTGCGCTGAGTTGCCCTGGCAGCCCCAACATCTCCTCCACGGACATCCTCTCTATGTCACGACAGATGCTTCTAAAACAGACCGCGTATGCAATGCTTGTCATAAACATGTGTCTGGCTTCATTTACGAATGTAACCGTTGTGATTTCACTTTAGATATTGACTGCTTTTCATTGCAATTTCGGGTGGAACTGCAAGGTGATGAGCAAATTTTCACTTTCTTTGAAAAGTTAGATCACAGCTCGAAATGCCAAAGCTATAACTTTATGCATTTAGATTTATCCAATCAGCGTTGTCTGAAATGCAACTTTAATATCCATCTTTTACATTCTCCATTGCCACAAACTATTCAACATATGAGTCATCATCATTCGCTGACCCTCATGGATAGTCTTGTTGATGATGAGTACGATGCACAAATTTGTGATGTTTGCGAGGAGGAAAGACACCCTAAAGCATGTGTTTATTATTGTGCAGAATGCGACTTCATAGCAGAATTTGATTGCGTGATTTCTGAGGTACTAAGCTTCATTATATGCCTATATCCTTTAGAAAATCTTGAATTGAATCTCCAATAAATTGCATTGAATATAATATATGTTCTAGATACCCTAATTGTTTTAAATTTACACTAGTTATTTTTTATTGATGTAGGTCAGACTAGCTCTCCAGAAAAAGCCCCAAGATTTACAAGATGTACAGTTTAGATTTATCAATAGGAAGAGTATTATCCATGAGAGCACTTCTGGTGAGGTGAACAGTAGTAACAGCTTAACCTTGAGGGATATTGAAGAGTCCTTAACCGAAGAGGAAGCTCAGCAATTCACTGACATACTACAGGATGTGGATAAGGAGGTGGAAGAGATTCGGGAGAAATTTTCTACTGATCAGCCTGGCGTTTATTCGGATGAAAACTGCTTACATCTTATGGCAGTAGGTTCTACTAAGGAAGACACGAAGTCATTAATGGAATTGCAGAAATCTTTCTCTTTGTATTTGACGAAGGATTTATTTGAATGGGAGGACTATAAGTCAGAGCTTATCAATGTCAATGATAATTATAAAACCAGTCCAAGGTTGGCCGGTATTCTCGAAAAACTGCTTGACAAATATGGGGATATTGGTTCCAGTTGCAATTTAAGCCAAGGACTAAAGAACTGTGTCCTTGTCCTATTCTGTGAGACTGTGCATAGTGTGTGCGACACTGTGGTTCAGGACGTCACCGATGACTTAATTTACACCTGGTGGAGGAACTCCAGAATTGCTCAACGAGCAGGGTTTAGAGTTGGTTTTGTGTTTGATCATTTGGAGAGAATTGCGGAAGCTCGTTATGGAATTGATACTGAGTTATACCAGATCAGCCCCATTCGCTATCAATATAAAAAGATGTCTAAGCTTTCAAAAGAGATTGAGAAGCTAGCCCAAGATATTGAGGAACGAAAAGCAAAAATGGACGAATTACGGAAGCAAGCGCAGGAGATGATATCTACTATTCATCCGAAGAGATTGAGATTGGAGACCGAGGAGTTGAGTAAAGCTATGGATATTGGGATAGTGAAAGCAGGAAAGCACACCGGATTGCTGTGACTCTTCTATATAGTATAACAAGTTAGTGTCATTTCTCATATGGCTTCTGTTATTTTTCCCTCTCAAATTTACAATATGAACAACCCACCTGTTATTTTTAGAACATTCTCAGATTAAATGGAAACAGACTTGTATGCCAAGAAAAGACTGATGGCACATAACTATAGTGTCATTTCTCATATGGCTTCTGTTATTTTTCCCTCTCAAATTTACAATATGAACAACCCATCTGTTATTTTTAGAGCATTCTCAGATTAAATGGAAACAGACTTGTATGCCAAGAAAAGACTGATGGCACATAACTTAGGATATAAACTTGAAAAGACTGATGGCACATAACTTAGGATATACACTATGTAGCTCAATTATCTGAGCACAGTTTTATTTGTTCGATTAATTATGTGGAAAGACTATCAAATTTTTATTTCTTCATCCCAAATAACTCTTACTCTCTCTAATGTACATATATATTTTCTTGCAAATTACATCAACATTGAAATAAAAAGCTGTTGAATCCCTCAACGCATCATCATATCCCAAAAGATAATTGATTCTCTAACATATCGTTGTAAGGCACACCAAAATCTCATTAATTCTTTTCCTTTCGAGCAGAAGTAATTGTATTTTCCTAGTACTTTGATCTGTACGACAACAGTATCTCAATTCATAGAGATAGAGCTCATCTTACACAACTGCACAAAAAGAAGTGCTAAAGCAGCTGATTTGCAGATGGTAGAGAAAGGGATCCTGTATTTTCCTCTCCTGAACAGTCCTTGCAGAAAAGGCAAGAAGCATAGCACCACATACATACTACAAAGGAACTCCCCCAACCCTGCGCCCTGGCTACCTTGTGCTTCCAACCCTAGCAAGGCCATGCCCAATGTTGTAATGTGCACCAACAGAATTGTAGTACCGGGAATGAAAACAGGGGACTCATTGAAGGTCATTTTATCATCGTCTTCGCCACTATCATCATCAGGAGTCTTAGGCTGATGAAACTTTTGTGTAATTTCAAAGATAGTTTCTGATAGTCCTAAGAGCTTGAGTATTACATCTAAAAGTCCTAAGAACCATGGACCTGTTGCGAAAATTCTTGCCATACAACTGTTAACCCACCATGAATAGATTGGGAAGCCAATACGAAGGTAGTCTGATAACGTATACACTTTGTAGATCACAAAAAGCATTACAGGTATGAATACCCCAATTCCTGAATCTGTAGTGGAGGCTACAATGTCATAATTCTATTGGTTGTTGTATTGGAAGTATACATAAGAACTTCTTACCTTTGGGAGGAAACTGGAGTTGGTGATGATGCAGCACGCTGGAAGAGCGGGATAGCACAACTCAGGAATCGAGCGTAATTGGAGCTTGCTTGTGAAGCAAGTAAAAATGGGATTTTTGCTAAATATAATTTCAAGGGATCCTGTAGCCCATCTCTTTTGTTGGCTCATTGCTGCAGGGCTGGCAGGTGCACCACAGCCAAGAAAAGCCCGTGGATCTGGTGAGCAATAATGATGTGGGATCACTGGAATGATTCGTCTAAACTCTAAAGAGCAGGTTTTAGAGCACCGCAATTTTTGTTTTTAATATTAAATAAATACTATGTACCTTTTTGCTAGTGATATTAGAAGGAAGCATGAATGGATGATGCATTTATAGTTTTATTCTCTCAGAGTCTGGCTTATAGAAACTTGACCGTTCCATACACGTGTACGGTGTGCTTCTTCATATATCATCACCATTCATTTATGGTTAGTGGTTTTAAAGATGAATATTGAGGCTCATTGCTATTTATCATCTGTGGTACTGCTTCAATTACTTTAGTCACAAATGATTATTATCATTGGATCAATTTCAGAACCCAAATTAATATGATTTGCACTATTGGTTATGCAGTCAAATAATTGATTTCATAGTCGATAAAAGCAAGTTACTGCAAATAATCATACCTGTTATAACTTCTGAATTAGTTACATCTGAAATGTGAATACAAATGTGTGAAACTTGGTGTCATTGGTGCAAAAAGTTGTTTTTACTCCGCACTGGGATTTTAAAACTTTAATGTATCTTCATATGTCAGTGTTGATGCAGAAATTTGTTGATGACTTTGAATCTGTAAAAACATTTATCTTGTTCTCCAATCTACAAAAACATTATTCTTGATGCATAAATTTGTTGATGTAGAAATTTGTTTTTGCATGGATCATCATGCCATTTATCATATCCTCTGTTATGGAGCCATATAAAAAGCCAACCTGAAAGAAAAGAAAAAACAAAAAGTCATTATCTGTTGGATGAGAAAAGTTTGAATACTTTTGGTTTATACTTCATCATCGAATTATTGTATTCTTTACTTCTATAAATTTGAGTCTATTGGGAATCTAAATTTATATATTTATAGTATAAACTTTAATGTCTACTAATATATTTTTAAAAATATACTCCCACAATAAGCGGGGAGAAATGTACCCCTGTTTATCATTTGGTGGGAAGAGAAAAGAGCCACATGACCAGTGGACTCGAATTAGTACCATCGAATGTTGAGGGTACCCGCCCATCAGTCCAATAGTATACTTTATGTGTGAATTAAAAGTCTAATTAATAAGAAAGTATCTGTTAAGGGCCCTTCTATGCATTAGATCTATTGTACTGTCGTCAATATGAAAAATAAATAATTCAAACACGAGCTAAAAAGAATTGTTCATAGTACTAGTTCTTCTCTCATGTCGATATCTTCAATTTCTTGCAAAGTTAACTTGTACTAATCTTTTCATAATGTTTTACTAATAAAAATCCTTACATTGCATAAGATCTTTCTAAATGCAATACAAATGAGATCATAATAGGATCCAAATCTATGTTTTTGTAACAGCATAGTGAAAAAAAAAAAAAAGAAATTTGGATCCCACACTAATGTCAACTATGCTTAACTTTTAAATATTTTGAATCACTTGTACATTTTGTACCAATGTAAGATCAAAGTTTAATTAACAACACGTTCTTATAAAAAAAAAAAATCTTTAATGACAACCTTTATATTTATCCCAGCACCAGGTAGGATTAACATAGATTCCAAAAAGAAAAAAATATGCATAACAGAAATGAGAAATAAGAAAAGAGAGTACCATTAAATTCATTAACATATTTTCCTTGATGATCTACTTCACCCGCCCATAGACCATACAGAACATTTCGTCTATGAAAAGTTCCTGAACCTGCATAGAATGTTCCTTGAATTCCCGCCATTCCTTTATAGAGAGTCTAACAAAATATTGAGCGAAATATACAAGTTAAACACCCTATTGGCTTTGCATTGAACAAGCGATTAACTACATTAATTAACGCATTAAGTGTAAGATTAAAAATAGAGCTAGCACGACTCACTAGAGCGGCTAGATGATCCGTTGGTCTATCATAGAAATATTGCGGACACTGAACAAACGCCCTGTCTCTTTCGTCATTGGAGCCTAAAAACAAACACATTGCTTGAAGAACAAGCTCTGGGTTGTTGGCATACATGTCGCAATCCACATTAAGCATGAATGGTGCATTGGTCATCAAGCCGGAGACTCTAGTCTATTCGTCATTCAAAATTAACAATACATACAAAAACAATAGTGATTGAAATTTCAACAATTGGGTCACAGTTTGAGTCTGGATTGTTACGTAATATTCATCTACTGGATAATGAATTTCATAAATAATAAAATTAATATTTTATCATCCACTAAATGAATGTCACATCAGTTAGGATTTAAATTGGTACTCGGTTAGCAGAATTCCTAGCATTACTCAAATAAGCATCTACTTACTAATACATTCATGGCCCCCGCTTTATAATGATGTGGGTTCTTTGGCCTTTTCTCTCTTGATATGTAGATTAAATGTGGTATCCCATCTGAGAGACCCTGCATATTCTCCCATATAACCTACAAATAAAATGATTAATCCAATAAGTCTTCTTTTTCGGTTCTCTAAAGAAAATTTTTACATCGGCTTAAACTAGTTTTGAGCTAATAATATAGGCTCGAGGCAAACCGCAACTCTTGAACTAGATATTTTGGGGGGAAAAAAAAGAAAGTGAAAATGATAACAAAATACAAGTTACTTGTTTACTCATCGTTTTGTCGGATGCCAATTTTCTCAACGATGAATTCTTTCACATGTCAAGTGCATTTCGTAGATGTTGTTTCTTAGTCCTTTTTTAAAATGTCTATTTTTCACGACAAAGCACATTGTACAAGCCAAAAATTGACTAAAGAAATAAACTAGCTAGTTATTACCTTGATTATTGTTGGATGATTCTGGCGTTCTGTATTGGAGAAAACTTCCAATTCCCCCGTTAGATCAAATGAAGTAGAATTGTTGCATGGCTGCAACTTCAATGTTTACGCTAAGTTTCTCGTACTCTTCCTATAATTAACAAGATCATAAGTATTCTATGCTCAGATCAAACAAATTACATACACTCATTATTAAACGTGATGGCCGTTCTCTCTTGACCTATATGAGTGGGGTTCAAACTTCATACCTCTTATACCACTTTAAAAACTTTACCACTAAACTAACACACACCAATGTGCAAGAATGAAAAAGATAATTAAATACATTATCATAAATATACATGAAATACAAGATTTTTAGAAGCTTGTAGAGCAGCGCGCGAATCTTGAAGCTAAGTTATATTTTTTACCTTCATCTTTTCCCAGTCTTGCTGGAATTCCCATGAACTTGGACAGGGCGGTTCATCAGACCCACGTAAGAAGTATCTAAATGGAGCTCTAACTCGAATATTATATTTCTTACAAAATGGAACCCAAAGCTTGGCAAACTTTGATGCTTCAAGTAGAGAGTAAAAGTTGAGAGGTGAGCAGCCATCATCAGACACGTAGCAAGCAAGCCTATGAGCTGGATAATCAACTGCCAACAAAGACAGTACTGTGTTTACTGTGAGGATTGGAGGCTCTAGATAAGGATCTGCAGTTGTCACAAAAATATCTAGTGGAGGAAGCTCCTTTATCCTGTTGAAGTATTAACACGTTTTAAATTAACAAGCCCAAGTCAGCACTCAATCCAAATCCCGCCGATTAAACTATTATTAATTTTGTTACCGTTCTTGGAGCCGTTGTGGATAAGTGTTGTAAGATATAGGAGTCCATTTGATGTTGGTAATGAGAACCCAGAAGAAGGTGAAACAAGATTCGCATAGAAAAGCAAGAAACCAAGCGAATACATTGTGCTTGAACGATAAGAGCCTGTAGAAGAGAAGAGAAAGAAGAAGGAATAAGATGGTGACATCTAAAAATCTCTGTGTTGTGTTTTTGGGAATAACTTTTTCGTATAGAGGGAGAGATGACATTTTGGATTCGCGCACCGGGAAGATTAAAGAAAAATGTATATAAGCTGTCTAAATGTTGTTTAGTGATTTAATGATTTTTATAGCCGCAAGACTGTCCATTTGTTGAATGTGTGGTGATGATGGAGTCGTATCCGCAGCTGAAAGGATTGCATCATTAGAGCTTGTCAGGCGAAGGAATTTGTTTGTTTTCATGCAATTTTGTATATAAATATATATATTTATGTCATTGGTTATTATATCGATCAGTATAATGAAGGATGAAATAAATTATTGAGACAACGTAGAACCACAAAAATTAAAAATATAAAGGGGTTTAAAAAAATATCGGTATTATTTCGATTTTTTTCACTTCTTTCAAATCATAGATAGGTTAATTTTTCATCCTGGACATCCACTATGTTTGCATATTATCATATGAATTAGGTTAATTAATGGGACAATGACATTTGGGCCCCAATGTTTAAGGAGAAATTGATAAAAGAATCTGGAACTTTTTGAAGAAGACAGAGAACCATGTCTTTTAAAAAGTTTCATTAGTTTGGATAAAACAAAAGGGTAACTTATTATATTTTGCCCTGAAAGTACATATAACACAATTTGAATAGTTTTTATATAATTATATTTCATTTTATTTATTAAAATATTTAATCATAATATAATTAATTACTATTTTAATTCAAAGTTTGTCGGCCAATCAGAAGGAGCAACCAAATTATTAATATTAAAACTTTTGAAAAGGAGTAATTATTTTAAAAAGAGAGAGAGAGAGAGAAGGAAGAAGAAGGAAAAGTTATTTTGTTGGTTGTTCACTTCTATAAATAGATTATAAATACATATCAGTACAATATTAAAATTAAATAATACCTCATATTTAATGAGTTATATTACAGGAATAAAATTATGCCTAATTTAAAAAGTAACTATTTATTGAGTTTTGATTAGCTGTCCCACAAAGAGTGTTTATTTTTCTATAATAAAATGTAAATATTCAAAATTTAGTTTTTGTTCGATATTTAGAATGATAAATAAGTCATTTAAACTTTGAAATTCAATATTCCAGTCAAATTAATCGAATTTGTTTAAGGATAAGTGTCCGTATATCTTTTGAAATCGTAGAACTATTTTATTTCTCTATTCTAAACGTTGAGGTATGATTTTACGAAAAGGGTCATGAGAAATTTATTGGTCGTCAAATTTATGCTATTTAAATGTAGAAGTGTTGAAAATTTATTGGGCTGAATTAATTAACAAAAATAATTAGTTCTCTCATGAACTCTTTAGTTGTAGCCAAGGCTGGTGCTGAGTGGAGTTTGGCGAGAGGCCCGTTCTCTGGTGCTCTTTTTTTGTTTTGCCGTTGGTTTTTTTCTGTTCTTTTTCTTCTTCTTCTTTTTTTTTTGGTTTCTTATTCAATTTCTTGTTATGGACACGTCGGAATTAATTCTTTTGTGAGAAATTCTCGTTGCGGGGAAAGGGAACCACTGTTGCCATTAGAGACTATGGCGGCTACGAGTTTGATTGGTAAGATCTTGACGAAACGGCTGGTGAATAAGGATATTTTTATCCGTAGTATTCTAGTCATTTGGAAGTTCCTTAAGGGT
>JASUUG010000029.1:0-39751 GCA_030449905.1 Luvunga scandens
GTTTCTCGATGATTCTACTATTGTAAAATCAATTTTATAATTTAACTAAATATTTTATGAATTTTCTAATTCATGATTCTTATTCTTGTTGGATAATGTAGATATGTGCACGTAAAATTCTTTTTGCAATATGTTTCGACTTTTATTTATTTATTTTTTTGAATTTTTATATGAAATGATACACATTTTTATGATTTCTCTTCTTTGATTTTATAATTTTCCGACATATGATTAGCTTGGTAAAAATCAACTTGTATAGGATGGTTAGATTTAAACTAACTTTGATGGTTTAGTGCTTATGATTAGGCTTGATTATGTTGGATTTATATTAAGGTCGAATGAGTAATAATATTGATAAGAATGTATCTTGATGTTTTAGGACAAAATTGCGCTCGTGGTTAAGGTTCTGTTCTTTATTGCCGAGAATCGAGATAAGTAGATTCATGTATGGTATGCGTATCTCACTATTAAATTACTTTTAATTCGATATATACATTATGTTGAATGAAAAGTATATAAACACTGTTATTTTAGTCTATTACAATATTTTATTAGTAAAATCATTATCTTCTAAAATTATTTATAATAAATATTTATTTATTAAAACTTATTTTATAAATTATCTTTAAACATGAAACTTTTATTAAATTGTTTTAAGTCAACTACTTTGAAAGAATTATTAATTATTTAAATACATTTAAAAAGCTTACAAATGATTAAAAGTTTAAGGATGATTTTAAACATTTTGACTTATTATTCAGAGGACGCTATGTTATGTTATTTTAGGTTATGTTATGGAAGGCTAGTTAGATTTTGTTATATACGACGTTAATGTTAATGATTTTCACAGCAGACAAAGAGATCGAATAATGTTATTTAAATTTCTTACACCGCGCCTATAGGGTATACTATTCTTAAGATGAGCTAATTATTTTTACGCATTTTTCAAATGCTATTGCTACGTTAAGGATTTTAAATGATTTTATAATGTTTTGACTTTATTTATGTTTGCTAAATGATGATTTACAAAGGTAATTTCGTTTATTATTATGCATATTTAAAGAATTTTATTAATTATATTTTAATAAACTTTTATTAGTGTGCGTAAGTTTATTATTGAGTTGACAGTCACCTTGTTATTACATTCTGCATATGAGTTAGACAATGTGAGTTCATGGTCTTAGGAGAATCATAAGAGATTAGTTTCTTTTGAAGATTAATGTTAAGTTAATAATCTATGAATAATTTAACTTTTTCATGATGATACTTATTTGAGAATATGTTATTTCATAACTTGTTTTCTTTGGAGGTTTTGAACATTTATTATTAAATATTATTTTGATAGTTTTAGAAATGAGATTGATAAAAAACAGTTTCACTTTTTTAATTTTACCTTAGTACCTTATCAGTGGAATTGGGGAGTTGGCAACATCTCTCCAACACTCTTTTTAAACTTCTTGAAGTGGAACTGTTCTATTTATGCAGAGCATTATTCCTGGCCAACTTCATTGACCAGCTTATTACCACCATTTTTCAAATTCATCTTCAGACACTACAGATTGAGAAATCCACTGGCACAGAGCACTTGATGAGGGATGAGGGGATCAACTTCCATCCTTTCCCGGCAAAAGGGCAACCCACCAATGCATGCATGATAAATGCCCTCTTCATCCAAAGCATGCCTAAGGATCATTAGAGTCTTCCTTCAAACCAGGTTTTGAGACCAATAAAATAATTTTATCTTCACTTGTATTAATAGATTCCAGAAAGATTTCCACGACTCAATCTTGTTACTGAAGCCGAAGAGGAGTCAGGAAATGTCATATGAAAATGCCACATTGTAACCGCTTTTCACCTTATTTTCACCACTCTTATCATACTTCATTTCTGGGCTAACGGCAATGGCGGCAACCTCAGCTATGATATGAACTTATGAAGGGATGCTGATGACACCTCTATTTGCAGACCGATGCAGAAGTTCAGTTATGCAGAATATAATCAGCTTATTGTAATAGATTAATCAAACTCTTCAAGGGTTCTCAAACCTTGTCGTAATATCATTTATCTTTTCGTTAGTATATAGATTAGATGATGCTTCTGGTACATATAAGAAATTATATTGATAATATGTATGTAATTCAGATACAAAGTCATTTAGAGCCTTACACCTATTGTCTTTGGATCAGTAGCAGAGCATTACTGTGCTTGGCTCTGTTTCGAGCATTTTTGAACAAAGCAAATGACAACTGTACTTATTCATGACACAATCATAATCTTACATATAAGATTTTTAGCAAAAGGTAAAACAGAAATGAGATTATGGGAAGCGCAAATAGCACAGTAATGAAGTCATCACCCGTGATGAGGCGGGAAAGCATCCACTCAAACAGATCGCTTAAATGCAAAAAGGTATGGCTGAAATAGGCAACAGGCAAAGAACACCAATAAGCCATAGCATGAGATTTAGGAAATAGTGTCCCCAGGAGTGACAAGAATCCACAAAAGGTGGCAGCATCCCATTGCAGTCATCAGTCGCCAAGCCTGCGACTACGCTGGACAATACAAGCCCGAAGCACAAAAGAAATCCGGCAAAAACCAAAAGCTTGGCGACAAATAAGAGAGTTTTGGCAGCTTCTGACAAAGAGTTGCCAGCGTTATACCGAATTGGGGGTGGCGCCGCCACACAGACTTCAGCACCGAGAAAGAGGCATATCATGGCCAAACTAGGGAAACAGAGCTGTCCTTCAGCCTGAGAGGATGCCACCCCATACAGTGGTGATCTATTTGGCGGTGGCTGTTTGTCACCGTGTCCATCTTCAGATGATGCATTGCTGTATGAACGTGAGGCAAAGGGGCTGAGTGAGGACGAAGAACAGAGTGTCATGGCTCTGGTGAACACGTGGGAGTGTATGTTTATCACCACCATTGTCTCCCCAATGCGGCTGACTTCTAAAAGCAGTTGTTCCAAACATGTTGTATGGCTTCTGATCAGGCCTACCATTAACATGTGCAAAACGATTTATCCACTTGACACAGCGTATCAAGCCACTTTCTATAATTCTTCCATTTGACGTCCAGATGTTTATCCAACTCTAACTCCAGAAGTTCAGTATTAACATGAACCGGAAGGGTAGTTTCACATGGAGACAGACTTCCCAATCAGACCAACTCCTGAAACATGGGTGCCTTTAATGACAAATAAGATATTACCGCTTCCACTCAGGCTAGTTGGACGCTCAATCAACTCCTTGGAGGCATCAGCTTGGTCTGTAAAGTGGGAAATGGGATTATTAGATGCTCCTTCCTGATTTTTTCATCTTGAGTATGATAGAATCAGAGACCGTCTTCTGTGCATCCTCGACAGCACAAGGAAATTTTCAAATGAAGATTCCTTAACATTAGTTTCATGTAGCCAGACTCTGCCAATCAGACCTATTTCTTGAATTCTTCAAATTGACGAGATGCTTGCGCGATTTCACTGCAATAGTTAAACGAGCAATCCACTTCTCCGCCGCAGTGGCACGAATCTTGTACCATCAGCTTTGAGTTGAGGTCCGACATAGATGCGATTTCATCATCTTCAGCATAATAGGGATTTTCATCATCTTCTGGCATAATCGGCCGTCACTCTGATTATTCTTGTTGTCTCCAGCGAAGAATCCATAAAATTACGATAAAGCCAAGATCCTACCAGTTTCTCTGTGTCAAGCGCGGTTCCTTCTGATTGGTCGGAAAGAGCCAAACGGTGCGTTTGGTAAAATCTTTCAGGGCATGCGAAGAAGATGAAGGAAACGCTGTTGACAGATGATATTTGTCAAATTAAAAGTCTTCAATCATTTTATTATTATTTTACTGAATTATTTACTTTTGTGCGTGAGAGAAATTACTCGGAAATGACTTCGGGTATAAGGTAACCAACGCAACAATGAATGACGTAAGACGTGACGCATGTTCTTTCAAAAATTAGAGAAAACCGTATATCAACCTACTCGCATCAGTCAATTATTAATAAATACACGCCACTGGCCACGTTGCCGCAATCCGCGGACTCAAGGTCTTCGAGTCCTAACGCTTGACAGGATTCGATTCCTATCTCAATAAAATTAGGTAAAAATAAAATTATTTTTCCTAATTTACAGTAAAAAATAAAATTTTTCAATATTGTGTTATGATAGAAAATTCTCCTTATAATTTAGAGAAGGCAGAAAATCCTACGTAAACGGAGGTCTTTGGAGATTTTCCTATTTAGAAAGTTATGGTAATGATTTTATATTTAATTTTTATTCGAAAAAAGATCAAGATGAGATAGAATCATCATCTTCTTCTGTTTTTTATTTTTATTTTATTTTCAAGAATTATTAGTAAATAAATAATATTTTAAATTATAAAATATTAAATATTAGTATAAATAACAAATATCAAAATATTTCTACAAATAATATAAATATTAGTTAATATAAAAGTTTAGTGTAATTGAGACTTAACTATAACCAAAAGCCAACAATCTCACAAGCCCACGATTCATAAATCAAACTCTAAGCCACTTTCTCATAATTTTCCTCATCCTTTCTAAGTTATTCGCACCTAATTAACACTCAACTTGTCCTCATCTCATCATAGCCCAATAGCACATCTCGTTGTTGGTGGCAAAACAGCCCAGCTCGTTACGATGTCAGCTAGCTACCCCACACACTACTTCGTTGGGCCATAGTTGGTGGAAAGAGATATCATTGCTGATAGATAGCATTCAAGTCAATATTGTATAAAATTAAAATTATTTAAATTTTATTTTGAATATTATATATATCAAAAGTTTGATGAAGTAGAATGAAATAAGGCTATTCATGATCATTCTCATTTGATTTTATATATTTTAGATTAATACGATTAAATTAAGTTCAAAAGCCCAAAAGTATTAATTATTCGAAGATGAGAGACTCTCGTGAATCCTATTATTATTTGAGAAGGGACGGAGATTCCTCAAGAATTTTAATAAGGACGGAGATATATACAAAATATCAAAGATAAATATAGAGATGTAAGTCCTTCCTCTCCCCTCTCAGTGCTATCCCTATTATAATACGGGATAAAATAAGCATTCTTCCAATATTATGTGAAGGTAAAAATTTAAATTGTGTCATAATAAAATTATTAAGGATAATCCCTATATATTTTTTATTATAAATGCCAATAGAATTTCAATAGTAATATTTTAGTGTGTGCGTGTATATATATGTATAAATACACAAAAGCAAGTGCGGTCACTAGTCAGGCCATTGTTAACTTTCCTCGTGGGGCAACCATTGAAGACTCTTTAGAAAAGAATACTCGAGAGGAAGAACTAGCATCACTTCAAATTGGATCCTCAGAAGACGACGACGATGGCGTTCAAAACCCATGAAGATAGCCAAGAATCACATACTCACTCATTGATTTTTATTTTGTATTCCTCCTCTCAATCGCTTGAATTTTCTTACTTGTTCCAAATCAGTACGTGGTGGCTTTCATCATTTTTGCAGCACACCCATCTATGTTTCATGCCCTCATGTTCCTCGTCATGCTCTCCATCGCCGCAACGTCTAGCGCCTTGTTGATCCGAAACAATTCCCCGGATGCACCCATTTGGAGATGCTATTACTTAATTTCAAGTGTTTCCCTGGCATCAGCTTTATCATCAATACTTGCCTGTGCCTTCTTTCTAGAAATTTTCAGCCTGCTTCTGCCATCTCCAGGTTTCAAGTTGTGGCAGTTGAATGAGGGGAAGCTGACTTCCGCTTCCGATTAACAATATACAAAAATTCATCTTCAAAAACAATCATGATTGAAAGTGCAAGAAAAAGGTGATGGAGGTGGGCATAATTATTAATTACAGGTGATGATTAAAGAAATCCATTTCATTTTGGAAAAGTTTAGAATCCATACCAGGCATCAGGCGTATTTCTGAATGTGTTCCGCGAACTGTTATAGATTGTCTTCGCGTTTTCAATGGACTTCACTGTCGGGAAGATTTTTATGCTTCTTCGAATCACGCAATCGAAAAAAATGCACTTCACATCTTTGTCGAAGAGTACTAGGGCTCTTCGGACTAATGCCACATTCGATTCGTCTTGAGAAGGTCTTTTAAGAGTGCCGCCAATTATTACAATTAATATATATATTAAAAAATAGGTGATTATATTAAATTTAATTAGATATTTCATACATATATTAATTAATTACATTATTTTTAAAATTTTACTTTTAATTTGCGTGCTAATTGATGGGGAGTTCAAGAAAAATGTCAAATTAAGCAATCAATTTTAACAAAAATAAATAAATAAATGAAATTCCCCATTTTTATTTGTAGCTCTCCTCTCGATGAAACTTAGGAAGAAAAAAATTTCACTTTTTAATTTGTAGCTCCGCTTAACGAAAATTACCCAAAAAAAAAAAGGCAATATATCTTAATTGAATTTAACAACCCTCTAAAAGAAATCAATTAAATTATAAATGTATGGGACAAAATAAACATGGGTCAGATTATAAAATGTAGAGACCAAGCCCAATATAACTAGCCCAGAATCCAGATAATTAGCATGTATGAAATCCGTGTGTCACGTAAATGTAGTGACACCAAAAGTGTAACGTGTCAAACTAAGATCAAATCTCAAAAACTACATGAAGGGTACATTCGGTGAAGGCGAACTTAAGCAAGCAATCAGCTTCCGGCGAACTTCACGGCCAGCAGATCTCCAAGTAGCAGTCTAGCAAGTTTTCACCAAGTCAACTGCATCACAATTTTTGTCCATTACATTTGGTGCTTTCATTCAGAATCAAAAACTTTAGCTCAAGAGAAACCTACTGCCTCCGGGATTTTTAATTAAATATACTCAAAAATAGAAAATAAAATATATCCCATGGTTAAAAATTATGTGGATATGCTAAATTATGTAATGTATTGTCTAAAATGTCCTTAAAGAAAAAATATTAAAAAAATCACACAAATCACTTCTAACACACTTTTTACTTCTCACATTTTTTTATTCCACACAACAAAAAATCACTTCACACTTTCAAATTCACTCATGAACAACCAATGCACTGAGATTTTAGTTTGCAACTAGATGCATTACTCATCCAATGAATATGATACTCTCAACTTTGTATATATTTATTTTATGTTATTTATTTATTTATTTTCTTGACATTATATTATTTTTAGGATTTTGTTTAGTTTGTGACAAACAACAAAACAACTCACGTTTAGGCTATATTTGCATTATATCACTGCTATGTGATGAATTTTCTAACTACATTTGTTGAAACCCTAATTTATTCTCATTTTTTTTTTTTTGCACTTGTATTACATGAATGTAGTCATGTATGTATGAATTTATATGACTGTAGTCGTGCAAGTATTCAAAATGTTCCAACTTTCATGACATCCTAACATTCTATTAGTGCAAAAAAATATTTTTTTTTCAGTAAATATGTCTTCTAACTATTAATGGATTGTAGTCATGTATTTTAATAAGTTACATAACTATTATTGTGTACGTATGAACTTACACCCTACAATCGTGCATATATATAAAATGCTCTAACTGTTGTGAAACCTTAGCATTGTATTAATACAAAAAATATATATTTTGGAGAAAAAATATGTTCTCAAACTATTTACTAGGGTGTAGTCGTGTGTTTTTGCAAGTTACACACTTTTGTTGTGTATATATGAATTTACACAACAACAGTTGTGAAAATGTAAAAAATATAGTAGTTGTTATGACACTTAACATTTTGTTAGTGTAAAGAATATATTTATTTACTAAATATATCATTTGGTTGTTTACTAGACTACAGTTGTGTATTTTAGCAAGTTATACGACTACTGTCATGTAAACGAACAATTACATGATTTCGTAGTTGTATAATTGGGTGGATGGTTGCAAACTTTGTTATATGCATTGTTTGATTTTTTTTCATATTTGTTGTATAATCATGTGTTATATTATTATAGGAAATTACTTCAATACGTGTGCCTATTATGTTTTATGGTGAATGAATTGAGCAAAACGGTCATTATAAATTTAAGGGTACAGAGGCAAGAGGGATCATTGTG
The DNA here is from genome assembly GCA_030449905.1 of Luvunga scandens. Lineage (NCBI taxonomy): Eukaryota > Viridiplantae > Streptophyta > Magnoliopsida > Sapindales > Rutaceae > Luvunga > Luvunga scandens. The sequence continues at coordinate 8,099 of JASUUG010000029.1, forward strand.
CCTCATTCTACAACGTATGCACAATCGATAGAAAGAGTATTTTGTGTTATTTTCATTTGATATTTCTGAATTTGACATTAAACTGAAATTCAAGCTTAAAACATTTAATCCAATGTTGTCTATTCCAATTATGATTGATGATGCTGTAGATTATTTTCTAAAGGAAACAATTAGTGTTATCATTATAATGACTGTTTTAGGTGGTTTTTATTCTATATCCACATACTCGACTACAATCATGGATTTGTAAAGTTACCCAACTATTGTCTTGTATATCTAATTACACTTTAGTACAATCATTTGTTAAGAGATGAATAATTGATATTTTAGTAATGGATAATGTGTGTTTCTTTAAAGGTACTCAAATACAGTCGTGTATCTATGAAATCTCAGACTATAGTCATGTATCTATGCAAATATCCAACTGTTATCTTGTATCAATGAAAATATCCGATTATAGTAGTATATCTATAAAAATACCATATTGTATTCGTGTATTTGGGCTGAGCATTCTTTGAATATATATCACATACATTGTACAAAACTATGTTGTTGTATTTGAATAATATACTTAACAAATAATAATTTGACACTATGTAGTTGGAAATATACAATTGTAATCCTATATCAATGAAAACACTAGACTATTGTCATGTATTTATAAAAATACTCAACTATAGTCGTGCATTTAGGTTGAGCATTCCTTGAATGTATATGACCATTTTATTATGAGGACAATTAGGTAATTGCACATGAAAAAAAAGGCATATATGAGAAATTTTGAAATATAAGGGTGTATTTAGATAAATACCCAAAAAATAGGGTATGGCACGGACAAATCCCTGCCTCTTGTCGGAAAAATCAAGTCTGCTATGCTGAAAGCCACATCAAACATCTTCTCATCTATCAATTCAATTCTAACCGTGGATGCTTTAATATCAGCTTCGTAAAAATTTAGTTTCAAGGCTGAGAAGATGTAAAACATGCCAATAAGATTCTCTTACAAAGGAAAAGCCTAAGAAGATATCTAAATAATTGTTTCGAAATCAAAGGACCCCAGGAAGAAAAACATTTTGCTGGAAAATACAATTTTCGAAGAAATAAAGACTTGACGTTGAATATATGGAAGAAAAATCTTAGAAGCCTGAAGCAAAATAGAATTCGTTCAAGAAGTAATGATACATGAAGATACCAGACACACCAAGAGTAATAGCATTTTACCATGAAGCTATCGCTATTCAGTTTATTCAAGACAAATTACCTTCAACAAACAAGCTTCAACACCTGCAACGGATAATGATAATCCACCTTTTATTAAGATACCAAGAACATAAAGTGCATCTGTCAAGTTGCTGTGACGCCAAGATCATAAAAGCTTTGTCCTCCATCAACTCTATTATAAGTTTAGAACAGAGGATTCAAGCAAGGAGTTACACCATCAGCATCTACCATCTGCAATGCATAAGCAACCCAGACAACTTTCGAGAAGAAATAAAGCTGGACAATTTGAAGGCAAAGAAGATAAAGTGTTAAAGGATTGTCATTATCAAAACAGACCAAGATTCCGAATGAACAAGTACTTCAAGACTGGTTGTTGTTGAAAGCCATTGCACGCGTAAATCTAGCAAAGATAGAAGCAACCACAGCAACCACAAGAGAGATGAAAATAATAAGAGAATAATGAAGAGGAACACAGAAAGTTTGCTGAAGATACATCTTATACAGAGAAAAAGTAATCAGCAAGCACAAGATCTTCTTCAAATCCTAAAGCAATCAAGTTAAATTAAACAACCGGCTCATTTAATGTTCCAACAAACTTAAAGTTACGAGGCTACAACTTTTTATAACTAGAGGCAATAGGCTTTCAAATTCAGAAATATGTTTACACTAAAGAAATACCTCGAGGAAAAACAAAGTACTCCAATAAAATTCTTATCTTAAAGATAAAATCTTGAAAAATTGATATTCATGGGAAAGGACAGAGAAGGTGCCAAAACAGTAGAAGAGTTTACAAGTGATCTTCAGAAAAAGAACGTAAATACAAGCTAAAAAGTCGCTCTAAGTTTTGAGACGATTGAAGTTTACCTGCGTACAAGTTTAAAGAATTGTTAAAAAAAAAAAAAAAGATGAGCATTTATTTAGCGAGATGGTAACTCTTAAACTACTACAAACAAGAAGATCAAGCTCCCAGTCAAGGTCCTACTAGAAGGAAATACTCCATTCAACACAGAAAACGGGGCAAGGAAACTATACAGCAATATGGCAGGTTGTCAAAAGGCTTTCAGTAATATGCTCATGTTCCGCATAATCAATCTTCATTCAGAGGAAGCAAAGACATTGCATCACCAAATCATTATGCAACTGTGAATTCAAAATGCAATGGGAAAAAATCAAAGACCAATATATGCTATATAAAAATAATATTCCATCAATAGTTTATTCAAACAAGCTGAGTATAACTGAAGAGTAGGCCAGAATTCAATTCTTACTGTGACTTGAATAGCAGCATAGGCAGTGGGTTCTTGTTAAATAGACAAGATATCAACTACAAAGCTTCATCAGCAACGGTAACTTCCATCTTTGACAAATAACAGAACTTTGATGAGCGAATTTCAACCTGAAGCAAATTGACCACGCAGAATTTTCAAATTCAAAAATAGTGTTATGCATAACATGAATTGGCAGCATTTCAAAGCAATTACAGACCAAAATTCTTTCACATTTTTGCTTCAGTGGAAACAGGAGCATAGAAAAAAAACAATAATCAGCAATAATACGGAGTAAAAACACATCAAGTTGACATGATCATAGCTGAAGATACAAAGGAAGCAGAACTATTTTGCACTTTTACAAACTAGCATGAAAATAATCCATCCACGCTAAAAGTTGTTGAGTATGAGAAGTATAACGAGATGAACAGCATCCAGGGAATATAAATTCGGACATACAAATCGAATGAGAGCCTACAGCCTAACGCTTCCCCCACAATTCAGAATTTTTACAAACGAATTTTCAGGCTTGGAAAGGCGGATACTATTCAACAGTTAACGCGCTATTGACAGGTTATCACTTCTTACACAAGCAAGAAGGATCCTTGCTAAATAATTTCACCTTCTAGTATGCAAATTACAGCTTGGAATTAAATTCCAATTAACCATATCCTCACTGGAAATAAAGATATCAAACTTGTAGGATTAAAAAAGCAAACTAAACAGTTTCAGAAATGAGGATAATTTTTAGCACAATAGTCAGTTCATCCAAAAAGCAAAACGACTACAAGTTATCATATCTATCCCAACATCAAAGGTAACATTCTGCAGCAATATAACAAAAAATTGAAAATTTGGAGAATAACATCAGCTGCTACAAAGTTTTGCAAATCTCCCTAAAGTGTGAATCCACTCCTGTGAAGTCACAGCTAGCATGAGACAAAGAATCAACATTTGCCATTCTATTTGTGCACAAAAAGGAATCAGATAAGTAAATTTATGACACGACCTGCCTCGAACTCCCAGGGCGAATCGGCCTAATTTTGTATAATCTTTTTTGACGTAATCTGATTAATCAAGATTCTGCCGAAAAATTCGGTAAAGTCTTTCCTATATTTATTATATAACCAAATCTACAAAATTATAAATCAAGCACTCCCAAAAGAATTTCAAATATAATTATCTCGGAAAAATAAATCTCCTCAACAAAATACCAAATTGTTTAATATCCAATATCAATAAATACATATGTTATCCGCAATGTCCGAAATATAACAAATTATACAATCCCAAAATGTCTCAATAAATAAATCGATAATGCCTAACATCATAATGTGGCCATAATTCCGAAAATAACTATTGTTGCTGTATCGACTGTTGTACCTGCGAATCTTCTGTTGGAAGGGGGATATATAATAAAACGGAATGAGTATAAAACTCAGTGAGCTCAGTGAATGGATAGTAGTTTTTGAACATAATTTTACTCTAAAATAATTAATCAGATTAAAACACCATCTCATCAAAATATCACGAAACTTAAATAACTTATTAAATTTAATTCAAGTACTCAAATAACGATATCGCAAATATACTGCATAAATCAATAGAAATTAATAATACTTATAACATCAATACTGAAATACTGAAAACTATCACCAAACAAGTACCCGTGGAAATACACTCATCATAACCGGACCTCGACCGACGTGCAATGACATCTTATCTGGGTACAATCACGCGCCGGAGCTAAACGGATAGATCGGGAAAAGTCATCTCATATCACATCATATCCGAACCTCAACGGACAGGCAATGATGTACTATCTGAGTACAATCACGCCTCGGAGCTACATGGATAGATCATAAAATATCATCACATATCTTATCATATCTGTGCATTATCTGGTCCCCAAAAGACAAAGTCGCCCGAGTACACGTCCCAAAGCCTCTGTGTATACTCTGACGAGCCCCAAAAGCCTCAGATCTCATCTATATCATCCGTATTCCAATATCGATCTCCGTATTCATCATACCACATATATATGTCATCTCATACAGATCATTTTTGATCCAGAAGGGGAGGGATCGTCTAATGATTTAAAAAATGATCATTATGCTTATATTTATATACCTTTGTACATATATACATAAACATATAATCTCATCCGAAATCTCATCCAAAATCACATTCGAAATCTCATTTCCTTTTTCATTTAACATGTCTTAAATCTGCTTTTCTTTTCTTTAAAATATTATCATGCATATTCAAAATCGGTAAAAAAAAATAATTAATCAAACACATTTCTTGTAATAAATATCAAAATACAGATAAAATCCATTTCTATAAAATCATTAAATTGAAGCCTTTAAAATCAATCGCGTAAATATGCTTTACCATATTTTAAAATTATAATAAACTATGATGAAAATAGGTTTTGTATATTCCACTCACAATGACGGTGTCCAAACTCAGAATCGACAACGTTTGTGGGTTGATTCTCGTTTACGGATCCTCCTAATTTAAGGAAATAATATAATTACTAACTATAATTGCGAATTATAACTAATATGCTTGAAACGACATTTATTCGCAATAAAATATTCTCAAAATTCATAAAATTACCAAAATGCCCTCGACATAAAAATCCATCAAATTATCCTCATCATCACATATTATCAAACTATCCTCAATTTCGATTACAAAGATATTCATAAGTTCTGAATTTATAAAATTACCCCAAAAAATGTTAAATTACCAAAATACCCCTAACGATGTAAATTACTAAATTACCCCCGAAATCTCAAATTACCTAACTTCTTGATCTGAAATTACTAAAATGTCCACTAATTTTAAAATTACATAACTACCCCTAAGGTTTGTGAAATTATTAAATTACCCCAAACGGTCAACGGTGACCGGAACTCAGTCAACGGCAACAGAAAGCTCAGGTCTGCTAGGTCTGACCTCGGTGAGTCCAATGGTGACAGCGGTGACCTTCCACGCGCGGCGGCGACTGCGGATTGAGCTCTCCAAAATCGTGAGTTTTCCGGCGATCAATCAACGACAATCCGGTAGTTTTTCGGTGTGACGGGGTTGGTCGAAAAATGATGAGAAAAAGCTGAGGAACAAGATCGAAGTGGTGGATTGGCCTAATTCTGGCTAGATTGGCGGCGAGGAGAAACGGGTTTGGCCGTGACTTTTCGAGCTCGTTTGCCGATATTCTGGTCATATTTTGGCGATGATGACTACGCTTTAAATGCGGAAATGCATTGGCGGCTCTCAAGCTTGATTAGTACCAAGATCGTCCGGTGGGGTGGCAGAAAAATCAAGATCCTACTGGTCGGACTCACGGATCCGGGTCTACAACAACTTCTTCTCTCCCTCTCCTCGTTTTATTTTAGGAAAAAAAAATGCTTCTCTCTCTACTCTTTTCTTTTATAGAAACTAATTTTTTTTTATTAGGTCCATATGTTACAATCTATCATATGAAGATTGTTAATACATTTCTTCCTCGACCAAAATATTTCATTTTTGCCATACATTTACGGATCACAAAAGAATTGCAGCTTATCTTGTAGTTTGAATCACCTTATAAAGCTCCAACTCAACTCAAGCTTATCTTGTAGTTTGAATCACCTTATAAAGCTCCAGCTCAACTCAAATAAAAAAAGTTGATCCATGATCAACTTGTGGCGTAGACCCAAAATACTAACAAGTTGGTTTCAAATTATATTTTGAATCAAATTTCATGGCTCTGATTTCAAATTAAATTAAATATTGATCTGCGAAAAATTCCTAAAAAGTGTGCCTTTTATTATTGGCCAAAAAGGTTATTATAACCTGTTGTTGTCAGATAAAAAACACTTGCTTTCTGAATTAGGAAAGAAAGATCTATACAAGCAAATCAAATGAATTTGATCTCTAAAAGTTTCAAATAAAAATGATAAATGAAATAAAAGTTAAGAAAGCTTCTTGGGATACTAAAATAAAATGAATTTTAATGGATAATGATGGCAATCAAACTCAAGGTGATTTTCTAGTGTTAACTCACGGTGAGTTGCGACGTAGAGGAAGGCTGAGGTCAATTGTGTGGGAGCATTTTGAGAAGAAAGAAATTGATGGGATTGGTAAGGTTGTGTGCAATTATTGTAATAATGCATTGGTAGCAAGGAATACTGATGAAACAAGGCACTTGCATGATCATTTAAAGACAAGTCAATTGAAAAGGAAAATGGAGGCCATAGAATTTCCACCAGTAAAGAAAGTTACCAGTGGAAAAGGGAAGACCGTGGTAGAAACTCATTTTAATCATGACGTTATGAGGAGAAAAATGGGTACGCACAATTGTCATACATGAGTACCTTTTTGAGTATTGTAGAGTATCAAGGGCTTCAAGATGTTTTGTCTTCTCTAAATCAATTATGGAAACTAGTGTCTCAAAATCAATCTCGGGACGTTATGTCTTCAGTAAATCAATTGTTTAATCAATTCTAGATTAAGCATGTTTGATAGTTAGTTCTTTTGGTTATGCCGGGTTGTTAAAATTGGATCATTTGTAATTTTATTTTCAAATCTTTTATTTGAAATTATTAATTCTTTTGGGGAAAAAATGAGACCAAATTTTTTAAATTATTAATTTTTTAAGGAAAAATTAAATGGGATTAGGTCCCGTTTTAATCCCTTTTCAATTTGGAGATTTTCAGAGACATATCTGAACTGTCCGCAATTAAAATTTTTTCAGGTATGGAACGGGTTTAGGGATTGCTTCCAAATCAGGTTCGAGGATCGTGATCCCCACCTCTAACCTGCCCTATTGCCATCATTACTAAAATTCATCTATTAATTCCCAAAATTTGGGGACAAAGATTGATCAATGAATCAAAATATAAAATCAAATTAGTTATCCTCGTTAGAAGATAGACTTTAATAATATGAGTCTGCTTTATATTATATTCTAATGTTCTATATCTTATCAGGCTCGGCTAAGCTATTGGATCAAAGATCCAATGACTTTGATCCAATAACAGTAGCACGATTGCTCATCATACCTTAGTCCAAAAGCCAAGAAAAAGAATAACGAAGAACAATGCATTGCTCGCACAAGCAGCAGAGCTACATACTCAGCATGCAAAATACCCATTTTCGTATTCAACAACAACAACGTAAGCTACAAACAACAATTGAGAGTCACAATAAAAATGTCTACTTCAGATTGAAAGAGGAGAGCAAAACTTAGAGACATGCAGAATACCCATTTTGGTATTCAATGACAACAACGTAAGCTACAAACAACAATTGAGGGTCACAACAAAAATGTCTACTTCATATTGAAAGAGGAGAGCAAAACTTAGAGACATGCATAATACCCATTTTTGTATTCAATAACAACAACGTAAGCTGCAAACAATAATTAAGAGTCAACCAAAATATCTATGTTAGATTGAAAGAGGAAAGCAAAACTTAAAGAGAACAATGGCATGGTTGCTCATCAGACGTTAGTCCAAAAGCCTGGAAAAAGAATAACGGAGAACAATGCATTGCTCGCACAAGCGGCACAGCTACATATGGGGCATGTAGATTACCCATTTTTGTGTTCAATAACCACAACGTAAGTTGCAACCAACAATAGAGAGTCAAAAGAAAAATGTCTACATTAGATTCAAAGAGGAAAGCAAAACTTAGAGAAAACAATGGCATACCCATTTTCGTATTCAATAACAACAACGTAAGCTGCAAACAACAATTGTGAGTCAAAACAAAAATGTTTACTTTAGATTGAAAGAGGAAAGCAAAACTTAGAGAGAAAAGTGGCATACCCATTTTCATATTCAATAACAACAACGTAAGCTGCAAACAACAATTGAAAGTCATAACAAAAATGTCTACGTCAAATTGAAAGAGGAAAGCAAAACTTAAAGCGCATGACCTGAATTTCTACTCTCACATATATTATGCCCCGAATTAAGCGAAAACAATTTTATGCCCATCCAATTTCATTTGGGAGGAGAATCGAGTCCCATCCCATGCACCGACGGTGCACTGGGTTGTTTTCATATTTGGAAGCAAAATGTAAAAGAATTATGCGGGCAAATGTATGGGCCAAAACAAACATGGGTCAGTTTATAAAAATGTAAAGAACAAGCGCAACAAAACTACCCCAAAATCCAAATAATTTGCATGTGAAAAATCTGTTACGTAAATATAGTTACACCAAAGGTGTAACGTGTCAAACCAAGATCAGAGCTCAAACACTATATGAAGGGGTACATTCTTCTTAATGAGGAGAGGTAAAGCAAACAATGAACTTCCGGCAACTCCAAAGCCAGCAGGATCTCCGAGTAGCAGTTAAGCAAGTCTTCAGGAAGTCAACTGAACCAAGTTATATTTAAGCAGCCAGCACAACTTTTGTCTATTACAATAAATATATGCTTTTATAATTAAATTATAATCATAATCCATTTCTGCATTGTTTCAAAAAATTTCTAGTTATATAGCATGTAGCTAATCTAGTTTGAACGATCTTAGCCTAAAATACAATAAAATCTCGATAAATTAAAATTTTGATTAAATAATAAATTTTTTTAATCCTCATTTAAGGCCAACGTGTTAAATTATAATTCGATTAACTAATATTGTTAATAAACTTTTCTTGAACCCAATACTTTTAATTTATTGAGGTTTTAGTGATTAACGAAGACCAAAAACCTTACTCCTATCAATTTCTTCAACACTTTCAAATCCTGAAAACTCTTCAAAAGATCATGAAACAGCTTTTAAGTCCTGAAAACTATTTATTTATTATTTTGTTAACTTTTATATGCATTTTTTAATAGACAACCTAATTTTTTCTCACCCATATGTGTGGAGTTCAATCTCAATTCTCCTGTTTTCAACCTAAAAGATTTTCCCAAATCAACTAATAATTTCCTGAATTCATTTTATAAGGGGTATTGCGATATAATTTTTATTTTTCAACTTTTAAAAAATTAAAAAAAAATTGAAAAATCCTGGCCGCCCAAGTTGGTCTGGGCTTCTCCTATAGGCCTGAGCCTAAGCTGGGCCGAGCGCATCCTGACCCATTTGCCTGTCCTATGTTCACTGAGGTTCTGTCACTTACAGTGATTTTCTTCCTTAATATTACATCTAAATGATCGCCAACCGTTCGACAAAGACAAATGGCAGCAATTCGCAGGTGAGGTCTTCATGGATAAACCAAAAACACTGCTGAATTTTGAACATGCCTTAAATTTCAATAATCAATTCTCAGAAAAACCTTACCATAATTAATTAACCGATGAAGTAAACAAAAAAATTAAGAGCGTCAAATTTTTTGTCCCCTGCGATTGGAATTAATTCTTTTTTTTCATTGTCATTTTTTCTATTCTGTTCCAGAAATTTTTCTCTTGACCTGTTGTTCTTCTCCTGGCCTCTACGTGTTTTGCTTCCTAAATCTGATCTTCAAAGATCAAATGTTGTATCTCTTACTCAACTGGGGCGGATGGGTTATGTGCTTCGTATATACCACGTGCATTAAACTCGTCCGAACGATATTTCTTATATTGACCAGTTCTATTTTGCAGACGCAATAATTAAGGGTGTATTTGTGACACAGCATTATATGATATTATAGCAATCTTCACATTAATTTGTTATCAAGGGTGTGTTTGACAAAATTTGAAAGCTCATTGCGGCGCATTACACATACCTAAGGGTGTAAACTTTTGCCTCAATTGAGGTAAATGTTTTTTAATTATATATTTTTTTTATTATAATAAATAAAATATAAGATAAATTATATTATAATATTATTTTATTTAATGACACTATATTCTTATTGTTATTATTATTATTTATTAATATTAAAATAAAAATAATATAATTAAATAATATTAATTTATTATTAATATAAAATTAATAACATACCGTGTGACACCAAATACTGTATAAATATCATTATAATCTAATGTTAATGCAATATAATATAATACAAGACACCTATATTAAATAATATAATAAAATGTAATACAATACCGTGTGTGTATTACAAATCGTAAATCCAACAGGCAAAGAAATTTAATCAAAGACCATTTAGGTCTTGGACATGTCTACTACCACAATCCACCTGAAATTGCTGCATTTTTTTGTTCTTCACACACACTCTCGCTGGTGGTTCTTATCTTAAGTGTGTGGTCCATAGCCCTAATTTGGTAACCCACAATTCATAAAGCATCTTGTCCATTTTTCATTCTTCATTAATTAACATGAAAACATGCATAATAAAACTACAATAGTCGAGAGATATAACAACCGTTATAGTATAGACAGCCAAGCATACTGTATAGCAAGCAGCACAGTTCTGTGGTGCAACAATGAGTGCTTTGGCGAGAGAAGAACCTGGATATAAATTTCGTAGAGAAGATTTTTGAAGCATAAATGTAATAGGGAAGAAATAAAAAGTTATATTAATCTCCATCTTCTGCAATGATGGTTACAAGATGACATGAATTAGAGAAATTGGATGTTTGATCATCCATCCATCCTGTTATAGCAGGCAATACTTTTTGAAAGTATGTATTCATGGTTGTAGAATACTTACGATAAATCATTATCTTGTGTCACCAACATATTCATCTTTCATCGACCCTAACAAAATCTAATGCTTATCTCGACAATGAGATTAGAATACCTAACTATACAGTCACTTGAGAAGACAGGATTAAAGAGAGAGGAAAAAACAAAAAATGTGCTTGGGAAAGGATATTTAAGGATAACATTTAGCAAAATTTGTCATTTCTCAACTTCAACCACTAAAGAGGAACAAATGGTTCCAAGAAATTCATTGTCGCTCATGAGGGCTTGGCACATCAAAAATAACCGAAGTAACAACTTTCCAATCATGACATATCATGATCAGGTTATATAGAGTTTTTATCACATCAATCAATTATACTTTCTATCACAGTCAATTATACTCCCCTGTCACCAAATTCGAAAGGCGGTCAAGCAAATAATATGAGACCAAAGGATATAAACGATTCATACTGTTTTCCTAACGTTTGTGTAAATGTATTTGGTTGGTTGATAAGAAACTAGAGCCTATTGGATGTACATTAGTTGAGAAGGGGCAACTTACTTAAAACAAACTTTCTGGTCCCTATGCAGCTCTCCTTCCATGTTAAATGATCAAGTTTTCACCTGTCAACACTCAACACACCTTGCAAGCACGCAGTAAGCACTAAAACAGCACTCTAGGTCTCGAGACCAGCATCTCAAGAAGCAAGGTTCCTGACACTAATTAGGCCATGACAGAAACATTGTTTTCCAATACTCTATAAGATATTATACAAATAGTAAATGAAACAAGATCCAAAATCTCAATTCTGGTAACTTGATCAGCAAACGGTTATTGAACAATCATTATATTATATAACATTGCCATTGCACATAAATATTAATTTCAAGTTTTCACCAGTGAACAAACCTTGCAAGCAATCGGGTAAATGATCCGAGTCTGGATTTCTACCGAGATTAAATGATCAAATTTTCACTGGTCAAACACACCTTGCAAGCAAGCAAGGAAGCAGTGAGGAGCACTCTTAGAGATTGAGACCAACATCTCAAGAAGTCCTGACACTATATTTATCTTCCAAGAGCTACAATTAACAGCAATCCAAAAATGTTGGCAACACATCCAAATGCTGTCAGCAGTTTAGCAGCTGTGTTGTCTTGTCGCACATTATAAGCGAGCAAGCATAAAATGAATCCCGCCAAACCGAATAGCTTGGTGCCAAACAAGAGCGTCTTGTCATTGGCCGATAAAGAGTTGCCTGCGTTATAAAGGATTTGTGGTGGAGCAAGAACTAACGTTGTGCTGATAACGAGGAATAACTTGGCCAAACCAGTGAAATTGAAACTGAACCATTCAGTGAAATTGGAAGTGAACCATCGAGCGAAATTGCAATTGAACCATCCTGTTGGCGGTGGGGGTGGGGGCGGTGGTGGGGCTGGTGTTGGTGTTGGGATTGGAGGTTGAACTCGAGGTGTTGGTGTTGGTGGTTGAACTTGAGGTACTGGTGTTGGTGGCTGAACTTGAGGTGTTGCTCTCGGTGCTGGTGACGGAGGTGTTTGCGGTGGAGGTGTTGGCGCTGGCGGTGTTTGTGGTGTTGTTCTTGGTGGTGGTGAAGTCATTGAACTATTAACAGTACTAGTAGCGGTATCAGGGCTCCCCCAATCATCTTGGATTGTACGCTCCTCACCACTGCCGTCTCCGCCCTGCGCCCAGTTTCTAAAAGTAGTTGATCCAACATTATGCCCGTGCTTACCCGGATGTGCTGTTCTTGACTTCTTATAAGCCTTCTGTTCAGTCCCACCATTACCAATATGTGCCCAAAGCTTAGCCAAAAGTTTATCCACAAGTTTAACCAATTCTAACTCTTGAGTTGGCCTACTTATTGAATTCCCAGGCCTGCTTCTTGAATAATTATTCCTTTTGACGGAACTCTTATACAGAACGCGGGGTGCTGATGAAGACGAAGAAGATATTACCACCTTCTCGGCGATAATAACCCCAGATGCACGATCAATCAACATCCAACTTCCTACTTCCTTTACGGGACAGAAGTCCGCTGCAAACACCTGGGAAATCAAAGATCGGATCAGTAGCGCCATGATATGCCAGCCGTGTGACCATAGATCATGTTGTCTCACACCTCTTGGATGATGTTTAGACGCCCTTCTGATTGTACGATCTTCAGCCAAAAAGCAGAAGAGACACAAGAACTGCAAAGTATACGACCGAACTTGAGCAGCATATCCAATACCTGCTTGAATTATCTCTTCGATTTTCCGAGGATAGCGCACAAACAGGACATATGCTACAGCACACAACTTATCAGGCCTAATTATCTCTTCGATTTCTTCAGGATAGGGCGCAAACACGACATTTGCTCCGGCAAACAACTTATCAGGCCTGCTTTTGGCATTCTTCCTTATGACGGCCGGAGAAGTTAATAGCTCTGAAAATAGCAAAGGCGGCAACTTCCGTTCGACAGACTGTCGTTGTTTACCTCTTGCATTCCTGAACACGCAGAGGAGACACAAACAGTGTAAAATACAGGAAGGAACTAGAATTGCATATCCAATACTTGAGGAAGTTATCTCTTTGATTATCAAAAACGTGGAGATCAGGAAGAAGACCCAGATAGCCGGTGAGCTGGTCGCCATTGATTGATCAGAAAGAGCCATGGTGTGTTTTGCACAGATTAATGACTTTTACTCGCATAAGAAGATGAAGGAAAACTATTGAGAGAAAACATTTGTGAAATTATAAGTCGTGGAGACTTTTTTTTTTTTAATTAATTATTTATTTATGTGTCTAAGGAAATTACTCGGAAATGACTCTGTATAAAAATAATTAACAAGACAACAAATGACGTAAGCCATGACAGATGCCTTAGAAATTTTACAGCGATTGCATGAGAAGTTCAATGTTGCAAACAACCCATTCATTTCCATCATCTAAATCTAATTATCGACAGACAAAGATTTAGGCCTCCACTTTCCAAGTGAGGCAGCCATTGAAGGCATTTCTGAAGTAATATCAATTCACAAATCTGTCTTCTCTCCGCAGAACGAAATTGGACTGTGCAAAGCAGCCGCAGAAGATGGTGTCCAAAATCCATGCAAGTAGTTTTTATTTGGGTACATTTTAATTTACGATAATATTCAATTTATCCTCAAGGTTCTAAAAATATACGGCACAGCATAATCTTCTGGTGTAATTCAACGTAAGAACTAATTTAAATTTTAAATTTCCAACTGAAAATGGAAAAAAGATTTCTTATCAAACATCGTTGAGAATACTTATACCCATGATTCAAGCTTGTGAACTTTTTTGAGAATACTTACACTTGTGGTCCGAATCCTACAATGAGGCAAGAATGTGAACTCTTTTGTAAATGAAAGACGCGGCTCGTATTGCATATGAACTATATTTACTCGTTAACAAATATTACATGTGAACTAATTTTAAAAGCAGTCATATTTGCATATATAAGAAAAAGTAAATAAAGATAATCACTGGTTAAAGCCGAATTCCTAGAGCTTGCTCCAAAATGAACAGTCCCTTCAATAATGAAGTGGCATGTAAGAGTACATAGCATAAGCACCAAGGAACCATAGAAGTTAGACCAAACAAATAAAATAAATATAAAAAGATGAAAAGCTTTTATTCTGTGAGTTACATAATTTGTAGCATGTTACTCTTAGCTATATAATCAAAACATTCAAGAATCTGTAATGGGGATACAGGCATCTAATTTGACAAGTGAGAGGTGTCGACTTGGTCTCAAAGAACACTTGTATTGAGTTCAACAACTAACAGACATACAACAGAGTATGACCTCTCAAAAAAATTTTGAAAGAAAAAAGAACAAAGAGTATGGAGAGAGATACCAGTGTCTAAATACATGGCAAAACATTTTAAAATAAAGTTCCTTAACACTCCACCACCCCCTCCCCGTTTAACATTGTGGTTCTTAAAATATAGATATGGTACCAGCCACCATTAAGTACCTTCAGATCACCATGGTCAAAATCGTTTACAAAAAGTTGCTTTTCTCCATAGTCGTCCATTATTAAACTCAAACATGTTCCACCAAGTTATCTCCATCAGAATTGCTACCACTTTGTACTAATTCACCTTTTTAACATCTGCATTTTCATCTGACTCTGAACCATCCATTTCCTCAGCCACATGTTTATCACCAAGCCCATTGGCAACTTCTTTCTCAGTTTGATACCGCTTACCTTGAATAGACTCTGCATCACCATCTGTATATTTTGGATTCCCTGTGTCATCTATTTAGACATTAAGATTCCAACTGGAAAGGGAAATGACTCTCCTCTAACTTCTAACAAATCAAATATTTTGTGTTTTGAAGAAATTTTAGAAAGAAAAATAAGAGAAGATGGAAAGGATAGAAAATAATAAAGTCAGCCTTCATTATCCTGCCCAGACTCTTATTGCTCAAAGCAACATATTTATAAAAGGAAATAGATATATTGAAAATATCATCAACAATACAAAAGATATTTCTATATTCTATTATCCAAAACTATCAAAACAAGAAGTAACCAAAGGTTTAACTTATCAACAAAACGACCAAATAAATAAATAAATAAAGGAGAAGAGAGAAAGAAACAAAGAGTGAACCTTTGCCAGCTGTTTTTGCATTTTCATAATCCACTTCAGAAAAATTGAACAACATGGTCATTTATGCTCATATAGATAGCATCCTTCTCATAAACGAGATCCCCAAGGCCGGATATGGGTGCACAAAATGTTTTTCCTTGTCATGCCCTCCTGTCCTTTTGGCAGCAGAAGGTAAAGGACAAGGATCAGCTACAACAACAGCAGCAATGAGCACCTGATCCAAAAACTGAACATTAGATCATAAACTTATACGACATTGGACAACAGAAAGATAACTGAACATTTAATTGAAGGAGTATGCCAAGTACAAGTAGAGTAATAATACATATTCTTCAGTGTAAAGTCAGGCACAGAAAATTTCTTTTTCCCTAAAGGGAACCAAATAAGCCTCAAATGATCTTCAGAGCTATCATACCAACTAACTTACAGTGTAAACGCAACTCCATCCGAGCAGAAAATTGCCTCATTAGTCAGCTTTCATCCTAATGTTTTTTTAAGTTGCAGTTTCAATGTATTCCCATATCAACCACCAGCATGCCGAATTAACGAAGCTTTATGTTGTTTAAGCCTAACCAAGCTGATAAAGAAATTTTACAACAGGTTAATTCATCTATCTCTCCAAAGCTGAATTTTACACTCTACGTAAATGAATCCTGCATTCACGACCCCAATCGGGTTGAGCTTTGCTTAATAAAAAAGAAGACCTCTCTATGTTATGCTCAATCAAGCTTGTTTTTCATCACAGCCTGCTTCCAATTGTTGACAAAATGATACACATGTCCATGCTTAGGCCATATCTCTGTTAAAGATGAAAAAATTGTCGCATCACTCAGCTTTCATCCTAATGTTTCTTTCAGTTTCACTTTCAGTGAATGCCCATATCAGCTACCAGGAAGCTGAATGAATGAAGCTCTGTGTTACTTGAGCCTAACCAAGCAGATAAAGAAATCTTAGAAAGAGGTTGATTCACCTTCCTCTCCAAAGCTGAATTTTATGTTTTATTTACATAAATCAACCCAGCATTCATGAACCCAATCAGGTTGAGCTTTGCCTTTCTGAAAGAAGACCTCTCCAAGTTATGCTTAACCAAGCTTGCTTTTCATCACAACTCCTTCCAACCATTGACAGAATAAAAAAAATGTCCTCGCTTAGGCCATGCAGATGAATATTAGGTGCCTCTCAACCCACCTATACCTAAAGTAACCTATGTCCAAAAAGCATTGATTTTTCAATAACATCATTGCAACACTACCCTTATGTTGAGAAACAAACCTGCTTCTCACCTTCATTTGTTTTATTTTTTCAAAAAGAAAAAAAAAAAAAAACTTGAGCATATTCTCAAAAGGAAAAAGTTCCAATCCCAACAGTGATATTAAGTGGGTTACAATGCATACCTTAGTTCCTTTCTTCAGATTGCAACCTCACAGATAACCAAAAGTTGTGACGTTTCCATGACATTTTCAACATGATCAACTCAGACATAAAGATGAGAAGGACACATAAGGATACTTCATGACAAAGATGAACTGTGCAAGATTGTGAATGTCAAGTTTGAGTACCCAGTGAATCAGGTGAAGAAATAGAAACAATTAACCTTAACCAAAAAAATAAAAAATGTTGCAAATAGCAGAACATAATCTTCTACTGTAATTCAACAAAAGAACTAATTCAGATTTTAAATTTCTAACCAGAAGAAGAAGAAGAAGAAGATAAACTGTTATCAAACACTGCTGACAACACTTACTCTGTCACGATTCAAGCTCGTACAGGGGATCTGACATGCCAGGGTGGTCTGGCATATAAATGATTTATGTAGCCATTCTGAATTAGGACCATCAGGCCTTGAATCCTCAGAACTTTCTTCTTTAGTTTGTCTTGCTGCTGTTCTTCTCTCTGGCACTTCCTAGTTTAGCTTGAGCTCTCTCTGCCTCAATTTATTTATTTATTTTTTTTTTTTTGGGGCACTTCTTAAACTGTTGCTTCTTCATCTGCAAAACCCCAATATAGAAACTCTTAGTGCTATACAGAGCAGCACATAAGTGTAGAAATAAACAAATAGAACAGCAAAACAAGATTGATATTACATGTGAACTATATGTTAAAAGACATTGGTCTCGACAAGCATACCTTCTTGTTTGCAATCAACTGAAGATGTTGAACAAGAGCATGAACTTTTCTTTCCTGAGGCTACATAACTACAGCTCCTCTATTTTCGAGAAATGGTAGTTTCCTGATAGGAATATCCTTGGGCTTTGATTCAAATGGAGGAGCAGCCTGCAAAATATTAGGAATCACCAATGGGTGAACTTTCTTTTCTTTGTTTCCTCTCAAACTATATAAACATTTTAAGTTATTACAAATGGCCACGAGAAGTTAAACCAACTGGCATTTTGTGTAGAGGAAGAAACTATGATGAACAAGAAGAAGAAGAAGAATAAAATCACATGCTTCACATCACAAACTACCATGTAGAGTGAATACTTGTTAACAGGAATATAGAAAGATTATGTTCTTTCCACAACTCTGCTACAGTTTGATTCCTTGCCAGGTCTTATCACGAGGCTGCAAGGCTGTGATCAATGGGTTATAAAAGTCAGGCATTTCAACATCAGCCCATCCATGCATGAAAACAATGTTGCTGATCAGAATTCTGTCTCAAAGGTGCACCTGGCAATCCCTTCTCTAGGTTGCCCTCCCTCCCTTTTGGGTTGGTTACCAATCTGTTCTTTAGCAGCCTGAGAAGATAATCAAATTACAAGCTACTAGGATCAGCATTCACTTGCATAAGAAAAAATATTAGTGAGCGAACAACATCAATTACTGTCAATGATTCTGACCATACACTGAGTTAAAATTCTGAAATTTAATGGAAAAAATAAATTTCGAGAGGAAATACAAATACTCTTGTACTTTTCTATCATGTGTGGACAAGTAAATGCATTGACACAAACCAAAAAGACACAATAAGAACCAGAAATATGGATATAAACTTCATGATTCAACGCACACCTTTTTCACCTGCCCATGGATTCCACTGACAGTGCGAGCCTCTACCTCCACATTGAGCTACTTCAAGATGTGAAGTAAACATATCTCGATAAGCGCTCTTTTCTCGAATAGTTTGCAGGGATAACCAAGCAGTTTGATTTTCTTCTTTATCTTTACTTCATGGTTGAACTCAAATACAACTGCATTTGCTGTAATCCTAAATGCAGCCCAACGAATAAAATGAAAGATGTTTGGTTGATTTATTAAAGAATGTAAAATTAACAACCCTCCCATGCTCCCACCACCCTTATAAAAAAGGAGGGAAAAAAAGGATGGACAAAGAAGAAGAAAATATGTGAGGTGAAATATATTCTTAAAAAGAAAACTACAGAAATTTGCATTTCTAAATCAAGAAATTTTTTTCAACAAGTTAATAGCAACAGGAAGAGAATCTAACCTGATTGTTGGATAAATTCTGAATGGCTACCACGCAAATCTGAGGAGGGGCGAGACAACCCCAGAAAGTGGCAAGGCAATGCATGTGTTGTGGAGTGTACTTCAGCATGCAGTACCACGCATTACGGCCCTCTTATGGCATAAATAGGCATAGTTCAGAAATGCCTCCATCCAATAGAAACAATAGTGGCATCTCTAGCCTTGAGAATGTCGTGCCATCTGCATCGCAAACCTAAACTGGAAGAAACAATGAAATTGAAACATCTTATGACCTAGAGATATTGTTAAACTAGATAATAACATTATCTATCAAAATTACAATGAAACAGTAAATCTGGTTATTCTACCAAAGTTAATCCAATAAATTTAGCTATGAACTTGTGAGTCATCATTTTTAATATAATAAAAGGATAAAATCTCGTTAACGTGAAAAGTTCTATAGTGCAGCAGCAGTCCACTCATTGCATCATACTAAAGTCGAAAACAAAACTATAAGACCATACAAATGAAACTATAATAACTTTAATGGTGCGTTTACTAAACTGGAATCGGAATGAGCTGGAATCGGAATGGGCTGGAATGGGAATGGGCTGAAATGGGAATAAGAAATGGGAATCAGAATAAGTTGTTTACTTAAACTATAGGAATCGAAATCGGAATGAGCTGGATTGCCATTAATGTGTTTACTTTGTCTTGGAATCGAAATCGGAATGAATTTGATTGTAATAAATTACCAAAAAGTACTTAATGAATTATTTTCATAATCATTAATTTATATTTTAATTATAGTGATTATTTATTCAAAAAATTTTATTATTATTAATTATTGTCAATAATATATTGATATATTAATTAATTGTAAAATTAATTAATTAATTAATTATAATAATTATATTATTAATTATTGTGATTATTTAGTCAAAATAATGTTTTTATTAATAGTTATTGTTAATAATGTATTAATATAATAATTAATAGTAATTTTTATATTAATTAATTATTATTAATAATAAATGAATTA
This sequence comes from Luvunga scandens, assembly GCA_030449905.1. Taxonomy (NCBI): domain Eukaryota; kingdom Viridiplantae; phylum Streptophyta; class Magnoliopsida; order Sapindales; family Rutaceae; genus Luvunga; species Luvunga scandens. Next base: position 28,266 of record JASUUG010000029.1, read on the forward strand.
ATTATAATAATAGTAATATATTAATTATTGTGATTATTTAATCAAAAACTATCATTATTAATATATTATTGTTAATAATATATTTATATATTAATTAATAGTAATAATTATATGAATTAATTGATGATAATATACGAATTATATTATAATAATTATATTAATAATTATTATAATAGTAAATTAATTAATTATAATAATAATATATTAATTATTGTGATTAGTTAGTCAAAAACTATAATTATTAATAGTTATCATTAATAATGTTTTAATATAATAACTAGTAGTAATAATTATATTAATTAATTAACAATTGTATTAATAATTATTATAATAGTATATTAATTAATTAATTATAATAATAAAAATATATTAATTATTGTGATTATTTATTCAAAAACTAAAATTATTAACATATTATTGTTAATAATGTATTAATATAATAATTAATGGTAATTTTTATATTAATAATAAATGAATTAATTATAATAATAGTAATATATTAATTGTTGTGATTATTTAATCAAAAACTATAAATATTAATATATTATTGTTAATAATATATTTATATATTAATTAATAGTAATAATTATATCAATTAATTGATGATAATATATGAATTAATTATAATAATTATATTAATAATTATTATAACAATAAATTAATTAATTATAATAATAAAAATATATTAATTATTGTGATTATTTATTCAAAAACTAAAATTATTAACATATTATTGTTAATAATGTATTAATATAATAATTAATGGTAATTTTTATATTAATAATAAATGAATTAATTATAATAATAGTAATATATTAATTATTGTGATTATTTAATCAAAAACTATAAATATTAATATATTATTGTTAATAATATATTTATATATTAATTAATAGTAATAATTATATCAATTAATTGATGATAATATATGAATTAATTATAATAATTATATTAATAATTATTATAACAATAAATTAATTAATTATAATAATAAAAATATATTAATTATTGTGATTATTTATTAAAAAATATAATTATTAATATATTATTGTTAATAATATATTAATATATTAATTAGTTATAATAATTATATTAATTAATTAACTATAATAATATTATATTAATTATAATAATAATATATTAATTATTATGATTATTTATTCAAAAATTATAATTATTGATAATAATGTATCAATATATTAATTAATTATAATATATTAATTAATTAATTATAATTATATATTAATTAATTACAAATGAGGACAAAATGGACATTTTCAGTTTTGGGGAGGGGTAAAATAGGGATTCCAGGGAATGGGAGATTGATTCCCACCTCCCCATGGGAATCAATCTCCCATTCCTCATTCCCCAAATAGTAGTGGGCCCCACGATTCCGATTCTGATTCCGATTCTATTTTCACAAGAAACGCCATCAATTATTCCGATTTAGGATTCGATTCCCGTCAGAAAAGTAAACACACCATAAATCTCTAAGAAGTGTAGAACGAATATATGTTCTGAAATTGTTTAGTGAGAGAAACTCAGAAAGATGCCAAAAACAAACATTGACCCATTATCCAGATATGGTTTCAGGCATCGGGGAAAATAAACTAAATAACAAGAAAAAAACATTATTCAATAATTCGAGAGCTAGTTTTCTTTTCCAGGATGACTGAGTCTGTTGTTCGACTTTAGTACTTAGTAATTACCAATACCTAAATATATTTAATCCAATAAACATCCACAAAGTTTTGAGTGGTAATTTAGAAAAGACAAAATGAAAAGACAACCCAAATGAAGGGAAAGTGGGGGAAAAAATGTGTTCACCACTACACATCAAAAGGTTATTCCAGTATTCTTACCTGCATGTATCCAAATTTTCCTCACCAAGACCAATTCCTCCAGCCAAAACAGGATGGCAGGGATAAAAATATTTGACCATCTCAAAAGGAAGATCATGTCTCTGCAATCTTCGATACGTCCCCATTCGAAAGCCCTCTATCTCTAATTGAGTGACCTTATTAAGATCTTTGAGCTCAGCTATATTAATTTTTTTGCTAGGCCTCTACAATGCGGGCTCAGCATCAGGCATAGATGCCAGGAGATCGGTCGGTGGAAATCTTGACTTGTTGAGAGGAAATACCAAATGATGGTGCTCGAGAAAATAGAGAGCTGTATGTCACGGGCCGCTAAAATCACCCGCAATTGGAGGCTAAGTCTGCGCGCGGGCTCACTTAATAAAAATGTAGGGTGCACTTAGTAAGGTTCAGCCCAAGTTCTAGAATTCTCCATAAATTGTAAATCCTAGAATTCTCTAAAACTTAGCATTTAAGTTCTTAGATATTTAAGCAAGGGGGCAAGTTGTTAGGTGGTTCTAGAGCCCTCCATCCAAGCCTATAAATAGGCCACCACCCTTGTCATTTTGAACACAACACACACCACAATTCCAGCACACACTACTCACAACAAACACAAGCTCTCAAGCTCTCTTGTAAGCTCTCTTGTAAATTACTCTTGTAAGCTCTCTTGTAAATTACTCTTATGAGTAATAAAATTCTATAGTTTGGCTACATTTCTCTTGCTTCTCTCTAGCCTTTGCACAAGCATTCTTTACTTAGCTAGTTAGAGAAGTGTTTAGCTTACTTAGCGACTTGTGTGCTAGAAGTCGACTAAGTGCCGCACGGGTTTGCTGCGCAAAACACTCATCCCGTGACAAGTGGTATCAGAGCTAAGTTTTGTATCCACGCAATCTAGCTCACGAGCAATGGCCAACCCTCCTAGCATAACACAAGAGGGCATTGTCGGTGTGGAGTCTCTTGAGCCAACTCGTGGCCGCGAGGAGGGACGCACACAAGCTAAGTCCCGCGGCAAGTCTAAGGCTACTTCCATAAACGCCTTGGAGCCCTCGACGCCACACTCGAAACATTTATGTCCGCTGTCCAGGACACCCTCGATACTTTAGAGGTGAGGGTGGATGGTCTTGAGGGCGAGTATGGTGAGTTCACAGTAGCCACCAAGGCCCTCATGCAAGACCAAGCCGACTCTCTTCGAGGAGAGTTCAAGCATTCCATGATGAGCTACTGAATTTGCGTAGTTTCATACAAAGCGAGATATGAGCAATCCGTGCGGAGGTGGATGAAATCCGCTCGGATTGGGCATGGCACAAGCACACACTCACGCCTAGCCCGGCTTCGACAAGCACGAGTGATGCGAGTCGCATCGATGTGCCAAAACCCGACACCTACGATGGCACACGCAATGCCACTGTTGTGGACAATTTCCTCTTTGGGCTGGAGCAATACTTCGATGCCATGGGTGTTCGTGATGAGACATCGAAAGTAGGCACCGCGCCTACGTTTCTTCGAGGCGCCGCACAACTATGGCGGCGGCGGAAGCATGGTGAGATGGGCAAGGGCACATGCGCCATCAACACTTGGGCCGAGTTTCAACGAGAACTTCGCAAGCACTTTGCCCCAAGCAACGCAGAGAAGGAAGCACGAGCGCGCCTTCGTCCGCTCAAGCAAACGGGTAGCGTCCACGATTACATCAACGACTTCACCACCCTTATGCTTGAGATAACCGACGTGTCCGATAAGGACTCTCTCTTCTACTTCCAAGATAGCCTCAAGGATTGGGCCAAGGCGGAACTTGATAGGCGTAGAGTACAAACTCTTGATGACGCCATCGCCATTGTGGAATCACTTGCCGACTACTCTGCCCAACCCAAGGACAAGAGGCCTAATTACGGCAAAGGTGGGGGAAAGGGCCGGAAGGACAAGGGCCAAAACTGGAAGGATTGAGGGCAGAAAAAGCCTCCAAGCGGCAAGAGCGGGCAAAACAAATCAGATGCCAAAATGTACCAAGCTCAAGCCTCAAGCCCATGGTTCATATACAATGGCCCTTATTGGGTACGCGACTATCCGGAGAAGAAGTCGCTTATTGCTTTAGTCGCGCAGCTCAAAGGCCAGTCCACACCTTCGACAGATGAGCCCCAACACAACATGGGTACCCTTCAACACCTTGGGGCACTCAAGACTCACCTACCAGTAGCCACGAAGAATAGGCTCATGTACGTGAGAGTGCACATCAACACCCACACCGTTCATGCATTGCTCGACACCGGCGCCACGCACAACTTCATTTTCGAAGAAGAGACCATGCACCTAGGCCTCAAGATCACCAAGGAAGGAGGCACCATGAAGACGGTAAAATCACCCGTCAAGCCCATAGTGGGTACCGCACAAAGAGTGCATGTAACACTTGGAACGTGAAGCGGAAAGCTTGATTTCTCCGTCGTGCCCATGGATGACTTCAAGATGGTCCTTGGCATGGAATTCTTCGACAAGGTACATGCCTTCCCCCTACCAGCTACGAACTCCCTAAGCATTCTCGATGGGAGTAATGGATGCATGGTTCCCGTCGAGCGCTCCAAGACCACGATAAGACGTTCTCGGCCATGCAATTCAAGAAAGGTTTTCGGAAGGATCCTAGTTTCTTGGTCTCCATCCAGGAGCTGAACGAAGGAGAATGTTGCTCAAGCTCATCGAGCCAAGTCCCACCATCTATCGAAGAAGTCCTCCACGAATTCAAGGACGTTATGCCTCCGAAGCTTCCACAAAAACTCCCACCTAGACGAGAGGTCGATCATGAGATTGAGCTAGAGCAAGGTGCAAAGCCACCGGCCTTGGTACCTTACCGTATGGCACCACCGGAGCTCGAGGAGTTGCGGAGACAACTCAAAGACTTGTTGGAATCGGGTTACATCCGCCCATCAAAGGCTTCATTCGGTGCACTTGTGCTCTTTCAAAAGAAGAAAGACGGATCTCTTCGGATGTGCATCGACTATCGGGCGCTCAACAAGATCACCATCAAGAACAAGTATCCAATCCCGTTGATCGCGGACTTGTTCGACCAGCTTGGCAAAGCGCGGTACTTCACCAAGCTTAACTTGCGGTCCGGGTACTACCAAGTGCGCATTGCCAAGGGAGATGAGCCAAAAACAGCATGCGTAACCAGGTACGGATCTTTCGAATTCCTTGTTATGCCGTTTGGTCTCACCAATGCACCGGCCACATTTTGCACTCTTATAAATAAAGTCCTCCAACCATTTCTCGACCGCTTCGTCGTCGTGTATTTGGACGACATAGTGGTATATAGCACCACACTTGAGGAACATGCACAACACTTGCGGTAAGTTCTCCAAGTACTACGAGACAACCAACTCTACCTCAAGATGGAGAAATGCTCGTTTGCTCAACAAGAGGTGGAGTTCCTCGGTCACAAGATAGCGGACAGGAAGTTGATGATGGAGAACTCGAAGGCGAAGGCCATCCTCGAGTGGGAACCTCCCCAAGGTACCCAAACTCCGGTCTTTTTCGGATTGGTGAACTACTACCGTCGCTTCATCAAGGATATTCATCGAAAGCGGCACCTTTCACCGACCTCTTAAGAAGAACCGTGACGTGACATTGGTCCAGGAATGCCAACACGCATTTGCGAGTCAAGAAGACAATTTCGGGAACTGTTCTCGTTCTTGGACCACACAAAGCCATTTGAGGTGCAAATGGATGCCTCGACTTCGCTTATGGCGGAGTACTTATGTAAGAAAGGTCACCTTATATCATTCAAGAACCGAAAGCTAAATGATTTTAACGTCGATACACCGTGCAAGAAAAGGAGATGACCGCAATCATTCATTGCCTACGTGTGTGGCGACACTACTTGCTTGGCTCACACTTTGTGATTTTAATAGATAATGTAGCCATGAGCTACTTCCAAACGCAAAAGAAGTTGAGCCCAAAGCAAGCAAGGTGGTAGGACTTCCTTGTGGAATTCGACTACCGGTTTGAGTACAAGCCCGGCAAAGCCAACGTCGTTGCGGATGCTCTAAGTCGCAAAGCGGAGTTGGCAACTCTTAGTATGAGCCAACCAAAGTCTGACCTTGTTGAACGCATCAAAGTATGTCTTCAACAAGACCCTCTCGCAAAAGACTTTGTTTGGGAAAGTTCTCGAAGGCAAGACAAGACAAGACAAGACAAGACGATTTTGGCAAGAGGAAGACATCCTCCTCACCAAAGGAGATCAACTTTTCGTGTCAAGGTGGGAAAATTTGCGAAAAGAGGTCATCAAGGGGTGCCACGACTCGAAGTGGACTGGCCATCCTGGAGTAGAGCGCACGACTGCATTTGTCAAGCCTCGTACTTTTTACCACACATGAGAGAAGACATCGAGGCCTACGTACGAGCTTGTCTTGTGTGCCAACAAGACAAGACGGATCACCAACTTCCGGCAGGATTATTGGAGCCCCTGCCAATAGCATCAAGACCATGGGAAAGTGTCACCATGGACTTCATCTCGATCTTGCTGAAATCCGAAGAGTGTAGAAGCATTATGGTCGTGGTCGACCGCTATAGCAAGTACGCGACATTTATCGCACACCAACCGATTGCAAAGCGGATGAAACTGTCTGCCTTTTCATCAAGCATAACGTGAAGCTATGTGAAGTTCTGAAGAGAATAGTGAGCAATCGAGACCCAAGATTCACCAGCCGCTTTTGGACGGAACTCTTCAAATTGTTGGGAACCGACCTCAAATTCTCGACAAACTTCCATCCGCAAATCGATGGCCAAACTGAGCGCATCAACAACCTTCTCGAGATGTATCTAAGGCACTATGTAAGCGCTCACCAGCGAGATTGGGCTAAGTTGCTGGATGTTGCCCAATTCTCGTACAATCTTCAACGGAGCGAGGCTACGGGCAAGAGTCCTTTCGAGATCATCATGCGATTCCAACCTATGACGCCCAATGCCATAGCCTCGACATATGGAGGGAAAAGCCCAGCGGCTCATAAGCTCGCACGCGAATGGCACGAAAAAGCGGACATCACGCGAGCATATCTCAACAAGGCCTCATGGAAAATGAAGAAATGGGCTGACTCAAGGAGATGCCACGTCGAATACAAGGAAGGCGATCGAGTCATGTTAAAGCTCCTACCCCAACAGTTTAAGACGTTGCGGAAAGTGCACAAGGGGTTAGTGAGGCGTTACGAGGGGCCTTTTCAAGTAATCCGACGTGTCGGCAAAGTCTCGTACCAGCTCCAACTTCCGCCAAGACTCAAGATCCATCCGGTCTTCCACGTGAGCTTGCTCAAGTCATATCATGAAGATGCGGAAGACCCCAATCGAGGAATGTCAAGACGTGCCCCAACCGTCGTTGTCACAGCATACGACAAGGATGTGGAGTACATCCTCGCTGATCGAGTCATTCGAAGGAGGGGCATTCCGGCGTACAACGAGTACTTGGTGAAGTGGAGGAACCTCCCCGAAAGCGAAGCAACATGGGAACGCGAGGAAGACCTATGGCAATTCGCGGAGCATGTTCAAAACTACAAGCGCGAGAACGCGACGAGGACGCCGCAAACATAGGTGGGGGAGGAATATCACGGGCCGCTAAAATCACCCGCAATTGGAGGCTAAGTCTGCGCGCGCGGACTCACTCAATAAAAATATGGGGTGCGCTTAGCAAAGTCCAGCCCAATTTCTAGAATTCTCCACAAATTGTAAATATCCTAGAATTCTCTAAAACTTAGCATTTAAACCCTTAGATATTTAGACAAGTGGGCAAGTTGCTAGGTGGTTCTAAAGTCCTCCATCCAAGCATATAAATAGGCCACCACCCTTGCCATTTTGAACACAACACACACCACAATTCCAGCACACACAACTCACAACACACACACAAGCTCTCAAGCTCTCTTGTAAGCTCTCTTGTAAATTACTCTTGTGAGTAATAAAATTCTATAATTTGACCACATTGCTCTTGCTTCTCTCTAGCTTTTGCACAAGCATTCTTTGCTTAGCTAGTTCGAGAAATGTTCTAGGCTTACTTAGCGACTTGCGTGCTAGAAGTCGACTAAGTGCCGCATGGATTTTCTGCGCAAAACACTCATCTTGAGACATGTAGCTAGATGAAATGCTGAATCTAAGTATGAAGCTTTAGCTCAGGGAGCTGGTGAGTTGACATGCTCATCCAATGTGCCATGAAAGCAAACCATATTGTAATTGATGTGCAATTTATAAACTGAGTGAGAAAGTAGCAAATAAAGAGACTGACATTGGATATTTTCCAAGCCAAAAGAAGTGGATCTGTTGGTGATACTTCCACTAAACCATTGACAGGAGGGAGGTCCAACCATCTTGAAAGCAGGCTCAATGTTGGCAACAGACAATATTGCTTGATGTGTAATTTTAGATAAAAGACACGGAATACGACATGAAGGATGCTGGTAACACTCTATATTTGCATATTGATGCAGAAGTTCAGTTATGCCGATGATATAATCAGCTTTTTGTGGTAGATTAATCAAACTCTACAAGAGTTCTCAAAACCTTGTTGTAATATGATTTATCTTTTAGTTAGTATAGATTACATGATGCATCTTGTACATATAAGTAAATTGTATTGATAATATGTATGTAATTTAGATACACAAGCATTTAGTAATAGTTAGAGCCTTACACCAGTTGTCTATGGATAAGTAGCAGAGCATTGCTGTGCTTGTTTGCTCTTTGAGCATTTTTGAACAAGGCAAATGACACAACCCTAATTTTTATTCAAGACACAATCATAACTTTACACAAAAATTTTTAGTAAAAGGTAAAACAGAAATGGGATTAGGGAAGCATGCAAATAGCACAAGTAATGAAGTCATCACCCGCGATGAGCAGGGAAAGACATCCACTCAAACAGATCTCTTAAATGCAAAAAGGTATGCTGGAAATAGGCAACACGCAAAGTTCACCAATAAGCCATAGCATGAGATTTTCAGGAAATAGCGTCCCCAGGATTGACATGAATCCACAAAAGGTGGCAGCACATCCCATTGTAGTCATCAGTCGAGAAGCTCTGCGGCTACACTGCACAATACAAGCACCAAAGCACAAAAGAAATCCAGCAAAACCTAAAACTTGGCCACAAACAAGAGAGTTCTGGCATCTTCTGATAAAGATGTGCCAGTGTGATACCGAATTAGTGGCGCACCTACACAGACTTCAGCGCCGAGAAAGAGACATATCTTGGCCAAACCAGGGAAACAGAGCTGTCCTTCAAGTCGAGAGGATGCCACTCTATAGGATGGTAATCTATTTGGCGGTGGCTGTTTGTCCTCGTCTCCATCTTCAGATGATGCATTTTTGTAAGACGGTGAGGCCAGCTGGACTGAATTAGGAGAAACACCAGAGTAGTCATGGCTCTGATCATCAACTTGGAGTATATGCTTCTCACCACCATTGTCGCCCCACTGCTGCTCACTTCTAAAAGCAGTTGTTCCAAACATGTTATATGGCTTCTGATCAGGCCAACCATTAACACGTACAAAAAATTTATCCACTTGAAACGGCGTATCAAGCCACTTTCTTGACCTCTTCCATTTGACGGCCAGAGGTTTATCCAACTCTAACTCCAGAAGTTCAGTATTAATATTTACCCGAGGTTCAGTTGGAAGGTCAGTTTCCCATAAAGACGGAATCTCCAAATCAAACCAAATTCCTGAAACAGGGGTTGCTCTTAATGACAAAGAAGGTATTACCGCTCGACGCTCTATCAACTCCAAGCGAGGATCAGCTGGGTCTTGGAAGTCGGAAATGGGATTAATTGATGCCCCTCTGATTTTTTCATCTTGAGCATGATAGGAATCAGAGACCGTCTCCATGTCCATCCTCGGGAAATTTTCAAATGAAGATTCCTTAACATTAGCTTCCTGTAAAGCCAGACTCTGCCAATCAGACCTATTTCTTGAATTCTTCAAATTGGCGAGATACTTCTGCAATTTCGCTGCAATAGTTAAACGAGCAATCAACTTCTCCCGCCGCTGTGGCACAAATCTTATACCATCAGATTTGCGTTGGAGTTCGGAAATAGATGCGATTTCATCATCTTCAACATAATAGGGATTTTCATCATCTTCAGCATAATCGGTCGTCACTCTCATTATTCTTGCTGTCTCCAGCGAATAATCCATAAAATTACGATAAAGCCAAGATCGTAACAGTTTCTCTATGTCAATCGCGGTTCCCACTGATTGTTCGGAAAGAGCCATATGGTGCGTTTGGTAAAATCTTCCAAGGCATACAAAGAAGAAGAAGGAAAAGCTGTTGACGGATAATATTTTGTAGGCTCTGTCTGCTACTTTTTCGAATAGGGCTTATAGATGCCGAATTTTTATGGGTGGAGTTTTTTATAATAATTTTTACTTAAAAAAGTTTTAATTATTTAATTTTAATAAAAAAATTTATTAAAAATTTATAATATTATTTTTAATAAGTAAATTTTAAAATTATATTAAAAAAATAAAATTATAAATAAATAAAGTATATTTTAAATATTTAAATAAAATTTTATTTTAAAATTTAAAATTTAAAATTTTACATGTAAGGATAAAATAATTTTTTAAATTTAAAATTTCATTAAAAATTTTAAATAACAATAAAAATTATGATAACATATAATATTAAATAAATATTTATTACCATTAATAACAATATCAAATGGCCATAAAGTCATGGTGTTTTTATTATTACTTTATTTTTATTAAATTATTTATTTTTGTGAAAAGGAAAAATTACCAAGGAAATCTTGTTGTATCAAATAACGAATAAACAAAGGCTTACTTTTAAGTACTTCCTCTGAGGTTTTCGGATAATCTGCTAAATGGTGATTCCTTGTCGTCACTTATTTCTTATACGTCATAAACACATGTTCACCGTTAGTGAACCGAAAAATTAACTAACATGCCCTTTTGGGTTATTAAGCAAAGTAATAATTTCTCGTCAATGATATCTTCATTTACTGGATGCCCCGTAAAATAAAAACAAAATCAACACGGAAGTCTCATTAATTTTAGAAATAATTGTGTATGAAAAAACAATGAAATAAAATAAGGAAAAATACAATAAAATATTAGTGTACAAAAATATGATAAATTGTATACTATAAACGGTGTATACTGCATATGTAGTAGAGGTGACAAAAATATCCGTCGACTGGACTCAGGATCGCACTCAGGTGTTCGGCCTAAGTATGAAGTAAATTTGATTTTAAGCGTTCTTGATAAGCATATAGCTAAATTAAAATACGATTTTATTAAAAAATATTATAAAATATTTATTATTTTAAATATTTATATTTATTTAATATAGCACAAATTTTATTAAAAATATTATAAAATATATATTATTTTAAATATTTAAATTTATTTAACTCATTTATTATACATATTTAAAATTTTAAATCATTAAAGTTTATTTTTTAATATCAAATTTTATTCTAATAAATTTAAAACTTATAAAATTACAATAAAAAAATTATTATATAATGTTAAAAAATACAGAATTAAGATCCCAGATTAAAAGCCCGTATTATGCAAACCTTAAAAAACCTAGCATAAGCATCTAAAATTTGCATGCTGACCAGAATCCAGACAATATGAT